>JAQFVV010002507.1:0-24460 GCA_028023455.1 Epiperipatus broadwayi | reverse complement strand
TATATATATATATATATATATATATCAATCTTATAACATGCCTGACTATCCAGCTCATAGGAGTTATTTTTATCAAAAATATCTGAAGTTTCTATGAGACTTTTATAACTATGAGGATTAGTTAAAGCTTTAGAAATCACTCATCACATAGCAGCTCCCATATCCACCAAAGAATGTCAAAAAACTAAATACTAATCTCAATGGTGAACAGATTGTCTGTAATTTTCTAAAGTATTACCATTTTTTTGATTAATCTCTTAAGTGCTGAATAAAACGTAAAAGAAGTCTTGGCATTATAACTTCTGCTAAAGTCAACAAATCAGAAGGAATACTTGGCTTACTTTTATGAACTTCTGGACCATGATTAGGCCAAAATCTTGTAATTTCTGAGGAATTTCTGGACCTACTAGCGTTGCCACAGTGATCTTATAACATGCCCGACTATCCAGCTCATAGGAGTTATTTTTACCAAAAAATATCTGAAGTTTATGTGAGACTTTTATAACTATGAGAATTAATTAAAGCTTTAGAAATCACTCGTCTCATAGCAGCTCCCATACCCATCAAAGAATGTAATAAAACTAAATACTGATCACAATGCTGAACAGCTTGTCTGTAATTCTCTAAAGTATTACCATTTTTGATTCATCTCTTAAGTGCTGAATAAAACATAAAAGAAATCTTGGCATCCTACGAGCTGGATAGTCGGGCATGTTATAAGATCACTGTGTCAATGCTAGTTGGTCCAGAAATTCCTCAGAAATTACAAGATTTTGGCCTAATCATGGTTCAGAAGTTTATAAAAGTAAGCCAAGTATTCCTTCTGATTTGTTGACTTTAGCAGAAGTTATGATGCCAAGACTTTTTTTATGTTTTATTCAGCACTTAAGAGATTAATCAAAAAAATGGTAATACTTTAGAGAATTACAGACAAGCTGTTCACCATTGAGATTAGTATTTAGTTTTTTTACATTGTTTGGTGGATATGGGAGCTGCTATGAGACGAGTGATTTCTAAAGCTTTAACTAATCCTCATAGTTATAAAAGTCTCACAGAAACTTCAGATTTTTTGGTAAAAATAACTCCTATGAGCTGGATAGTCGGGTTATGTTATAAGATTGCTGTTTCAATGCTAGTAGGTCCAGAAATTCCTCAGAAATTTTATATATATATATATATATATATATATATATATATATATATATATATATATATATATATATATATATATATATATATATATCAAATTACTCAAAAAAAGTAAGAAAAGATGCATGTTATGAGTAACAAGAAGGGTTCAAAAATTAAATACATGAGTGACAGAATACTGAAATGGAACTGGGCTGAATGTATTGCTGGGAGAGATGACAATAGTTGGGCAAAGACCTAGAAAGTGATAATATGTGAGATGAATAGATGAAGTATGAAAATTTACTGGTGTGATGTGCAGAAGAGGAGCTAGATATTGGGGAAAGTGGAATAAATGTGGAGATGCTTTCATCATGTAGTAGATTAATAATGGTTGAAAATGGTATAAATAGACAATAACTTTTTTTCATAAAATCAGGAATGAAATCTAAATTATGGGCTACTCTGATGAAGTAGTATACCAAAATAATCATTGGAGCTATTAAATCAGTATTTGTTACCTTTCTAACTCATGTTATGCAATATAGATCTTATATATTTATTTAGTTTATCAATTTTTTTAAATAGATGGTTTAATTATTAACAAAGTGACATTAAAGAACCTACAGTGATTACCACTAGACGATAAAATTACTAGGTGCTTTATTAAGTTTTTAATTCCACTAATAAATACATAGATTAGACAGATATTGATTATGTAATTCATGATTTGCACTTATCTACATCTACATAGTCAGTGGTTGGTAAATTGTATTTATGAAGCAGATGAATGCACTGACCAAGAATTGTTTTAAATGTATTGATGAAATTCCATTCCAATAATATCTAGTAAGGTCAAACATATCCCTCGCTAGTGCTGTTGGATCTGTAAAGACAATTTGTTTAGAACTTCAAAGCTATTTTTATGTCCTAAATCTTTAATTGGAGATACTTGATTGTGAAATCTTGATTTGCAACACAAGTCTTAGGGAGTAAAACTTTATTTTAAGTTATCGCCAACTCTGGTACATTCAACAGCCTTTTATATACTTCCTGTGAGGTAACTTCTGATGTCTAGTGGAAAGAAATATAAATCTTAATTATTATTATTTTGAATCATTATCATTTTAATATAGATTAAGAAATTTTCTGTGCTCATTTCACTAAGCTTGATGTTTAGCTTCTCTTCACAATATCTTAATAGGTTTTCTAATAACATAAATCATACATGCATACTCTTTCTATAATGTAACAGTACAGAGTTAGGGGAGATGTATGGTGAAAATGGGGAGATAAAAAGCCACCATCATCCCCATTTAATCACAAATATAGAAGGATAAATGAGCATACACATATGTACAAATGACAGTCAGTATGGACTAAGTTATAATTATTGCCAGCACTAAAGAAAAAGAATCAAATCAAAAAATTGATCAGCAATCAACAAAGAACAGTAAAAGGTCATTAAATCAACTTGACTGGATTTAAATAAGTTTCATTAGAAAAATGTACTTATCTAGCCACTGTAAGGCTTGGGGCAGAATACAACACAATTATTTGGATGCACATATTTAAGTGCTAATTCTCATAATAATAAAAACATTATGCTGACTTGCAGAAACTCTCTGATCATCATCAATGCTCTGGCTACATAGTACTATTAGTGTACTGGCCAATTATAAACTTAATTTCTAGTAATAATAAAAAATATAAAATGTAGTGCATGGACTTTAAGAGTTTTAAGTTTGCACCATTCAAAATTATCACCTGAATGTCCAAACACCAACACAACTCCTACATCATCATATAACTAGCTGTTATGTCCAAATCTAATTCAATGAGCAAGAGATAAATAAATATAATAGCATATTCTAATTTAATTTAAAATAATTTTACTGCCAAAATTTAAAAACAATATCTCAAATTGTAAGAAGTATTGAAATCAAGTCACACCACACATTGCCATTTCATGTAACAAGTAAGTGGAGAAATAATGACATTAAGCCTAGAATATTTTTAGAACATTATTTAATAAACTAACTGATTAACAATAAATAAAAAATGACATGATACCATGATAATATAATAAAAAAATATATAATAAAATAATATGATAATTCAAATTTATACATTCTTAGTAAAAAGTATAGTTTCATAATGAAAAAACTAACCATTTAATTTTCATTTATTAATTGAATTAACCTTTTTTATCATTGAGTTATTTTCTTTTCAATAAGTAAAATTAAAAAAGACTTTTTAATCAGAGATAGGGATAATTAGCTTAATTCTTTATATAATGGGGGGGGCAGGATGAATAAATAAAAAAATATGTCAAATTTAATAAAAATTAAGTTATTAAAAAAACTCTAATTTTGAAAAAAAAATTACATGAATAAGACAAAAACATGTTACAATTGAAAAAAATACTAATAAAACTATTAATTATTATCAATTATTAACTAATTTTAAAACTTTATAAATTTAGATATGTGTACATTAAAGAAAATACCCTTTAACATGGTTTTACATTCTTTTGGAATCCTTTTTTGCATTTATAATTTCCAGATTTTCCATGTAGGGTTTCTTCTTGAAAGCCTCTTCACTTTATATTTAATGTAAATGGTTTTTTCTCTATTTTGCAATATGATATTTCAGGCTATCACACAAACCAGTATTTATCCATTTTTTCTTTCCAATATATTTTCCAGGTAAGACCAACACATAGAGACATTCATTCTCTTGGTTTGTGAGAAGATTTGGTTGCAAATTACTTCAAGAGCATCTTCTATTTTACATTTTATTTCAGTAAACCAGATTACATGAAGATAGATGATGTTTAGCTTTTAGATAAACATAGCACATAATTTTTATGTTAAAAAAAATTTTTATTGCTAAACTCATAGTGTACTTTACACAGCTAAATTAAAACTTCTACTGTTCTCTTCAACAGCTTGATTAAGGTTTTTGATGTTTTCTGTAACAGTTTCTTCTGCTTCATTCTTCTTCAGTATCTGGATTAGAGCTGACAATCCTCTTCAACAGCTGGGTTAGGAATGACAGTTTTCCTCACACATACTTCTAATTTTGGAACTTATCTACAACCAATCACAATCCTGTCTTCTACATGATAAAATCAACTACTGACTAATTAGGTCTATTTTTATGAAAACAATTTGTTTACATATTTCCCTCCTTTCTTAATTAATTAAAAAATATTTCAATCATAGTTTTGAAATTCCTCTTTAATTAGTTTTTTTTTTTTTTTTGCCAAAAGAAAAAAAAAACATTATAGTCAGATTAATTAGACTGATTTTGAAAACACTACTTTTTCTTTTGGAGAGAGATTAAAATTATAAAAGAGAGCACAAAAAATATATTTTTCTTATTTTATAATTCTCTCTTTTACAAATATTTATACCACCCATTAAAATATTCACATTAATGTTTTTAAAAAATTGTCGACAATTTTCATATTACCATTTCATACATAAAATATTTAAATTAAATAAATACCTATTATTATTATTATTATTATTATTATTATTATTATTATTATTATTATTATTATTATTATTATTATTATTATTATTATTATTATTATTATTATTATTATTATTATTATTATTATTATTATTATTATTATTATTATTATTATTATTATTATTATTATTATTATTATTATTATTATTATTATTATTATTATTATTATTATTATTATTATTATTATTATTATTATTATTACTACTACTACTACTACTACTACTACTACTACTACTACTACTACTACTACTACTACTACTACTACTACTACTACTACTACTACTACTACTACTACTACTACTACTACTACTACTACTACTATTATTATTATAGATCGTGCACAAGTATCATTTTGGATTTTATAGCTGAACTTGATGTGTTATTGTCTGATTTACATACTACTTCAGTAATTCTTATGGGAGATTTAAATATAGATTTATGTAATAATCTACATGGGCCTACCGTACGATATTTGAATTTGCTTTATAGTTATGGTTTTAATCAAGCTATTTTTTCACCTACTCGTATTACGAAATCTTGTCAATCAATTTTGGATCATATATTTGTCAGACTAAACCAGAATCAAAGTTATGAATCGTCTGTACAAAATATTTTTATTTCGGATCATTTTGCAACTGTGTTGAGATTATTAAATTGTAGACCACATGTAAATACTCATTTATATATTAATAAGTTATCACATAATAAACTAAAAATGTTATTATCTGATCAGAATTGGGATTATGTTTTTGCTCTGCATGATGTTGATTCAGCATTTTTAAAATTTCAAGATATTTGTAAATCTTTAATTGCAAAATCTATGGTTAGTTTTAAATTGACTAGCAAAAACCGCAAGCGCTCAGCCTGGATAACGAATGATTTGATTGGAAAAATTAATCAAAGAAATCATTTAAAATGTTTGGGTGGAGATTTGTTGACTTTGAGGAACTTAAATACTGAGATTAAATCTGATATTCGGAAATTAAAATTTCAATATTATCAAAAATATTTTAATGATAAAAATATTTCTTTGAAATGGAAGTTGATAAATTCTCTTGTAAAGAAACCTTTGTCAAATCAACTTAAATTTATAAAACACAATGATAATTTGATTGAAGTAGAAAATAATGAAAAATGTGTTGCTGACTTGTTTAATAATTTTTTTCAGATCTGTCAATAGATAGAACACCAGTACAAGAATTGTCTTTTGACAATTCTTGTACTAAATTCTTTTCTTGTACAGATGTTACTGATTTGGATTTGTCTGGTAAAATTGATCTCTTAAAGAATGTTCATTCAGCTGGTCTAGATAAGTTAACACCAAAGATTCTTAAGGAAAATAAGTCAGCTTTCATACCTGTTCTTGTTTATTTGTTTAATCTTTCCTTAAATGTTGGTTTGTTTCCTACTTGTTTGAAGGTTGGTTTTATTACACCTGTTTTTAAGATCGGAAGAGATCCTGTACAGCTTGACAATTATAGACCAATATCTATTATATCTGTAATATCCAAATTGTTAGAGATGGTGGTTAAAGAGAAAATGATGTCATTTTTATCTAAAAATAATATTTTATCTGAACATCAATATGGATTTATTTCTGGTAGAAGTACCTTGGACACTTTCTATAGTCATGTAAACAATTTGACAACTTCACTAGATAAGGATTTTAAAACTGTTGCTATTTATTTAGACTTGTCTAAGGCATTTGACTCTGTATCTCACAAAATTTTACTTAAGCGTTTATATTCATATGGTTTTCGTGGTGGATTTATTTCATGGTTTACGAGTTACTTAAAGGATAGAAAACAAGCAACAAATATTTCTAGTGTTGTAAGCTCTTTTATAACAGTTAACCATGGTGTACCACAAGGTTCAGTTTTGGGTCCCATTTTATTTATAATTTATATAAATGATTTATTTTCTTTACCTTTAGAATCTAAAATTTATGGTTTTGCAGATGATATTGCTTTATCTTATGCTGCAGTTTCATATAATTTTGTTGAAAAAATAATTAATGATGATTTAATCCTAATTAGTAAATGGTTAGCATTTAATAATTTATCAATTAATCTGAGTAAAACAAAAGCTATTAATTTTTCTTATAGGTCAAATATTCATTCGCTTAACATTACTATTTGTAATAAGTATTTTTGGCATTGTAATAGCACTTGTACTTGTGCTAACATTTCTTTTGTTGATAATATTTTCTATCTAGGTATTTTTATTGACTCCAGACTATCTTGGTCAAACCATATTGACTTCCTTTGTTCTCGTTTACGTAAATTAAATTATATGTTTTTCTACTTATCTAAATTTTTTCCTCGGTCAGCTTTGATTACTTTATATATTTCTTCTTATCAAAGCTTATTATGTTATAATATATCAGTTTGGGGGAACTGTTCTACTTTTGCAATGACTACATTGTCTGTTTTACAGAATTATACAATGCGTATCATTTTTGGTAGATCACGTGCCACATCTGTTAAAGATATTTATGCCACTTTTAATATACTAGATGTTTTCCATTTGTATAAATATAGAGTAATTCTTGATATTTATTGTAGGAAACTTCATTTGGATACTAAATCTTCTGTTGTAAATACTCGTTTATCTACTAAATATCAGCTAGCTTTACCTAATTTTCTTAAAACATCTAGTAGGAAGCAATTTAGTTATAATGGTCCTAAATTATTTAATATGTTTATAAGAGATTGTTCTGTGAATTTAATGAGCACTAGTTATTTGATTTTTAAAAAGCATTTATGGCACTGGTTATATTATGCTAAGCATTAGTTTTATTTTGTTTATTTTATTTTTGTTTATACTGTATGTTATGTTGTAATTATTTACTACTGTTATTGAATTTCCAAAAGTAATATCTGTATAATTTTAATGTTTTATGTTATATGTATCCTTTTTTTTTTTTTTGTATTTTATTAGTGTTTTTTAGTAAATACTCGTTTATCTACTAAATATCAGTTAGCTTTACTTAATTTTCTTAAAACATCCAGTAGGAAGCAATTTAGTTATAATGGTCCTAAATTATTTAATATTTATTTATAAGAGATTGTTCTGTGAATTTAATGAACACTATCTTATTTGATTTTTAAAAAGCATTTATGGCACTGGTTATATTATGCTAAGCATTAGTTTTATTTTATTTTATTTTTTTTTTTTTTTTTGTTTATATTATATGTTATGATGTAATTATTTACTACTGTGATTGAATTGCCAAATGCAATATCTGTGTGATTTTAATATTTTATGTTATATTTATACTTTTATTTTTATTTTTTTTTGTATTTTATTAGTGTTTTTAGTTGTTACATTTAAATTCCTCACACAAGATTTTTCTTGTATGGAATTTATCTCACTGTATTATATATTTATTGTTTGCTTCATAATAAATAAATAAATAAATAAAAAATAAATAAAATTATTATTATTATTATTATGTTTCAAAAGCCTTTATTGTCACAAAACAGTAAATTAACTGCTACAAGTTGATTACTAATTTTAACATTTACATTGCCATTTTGATAGAGTTCTTTCTCAATTTACATGAGCTTAAAACATAGTTTTTGTCTACATATAATATACTGGATTGTCCATTCTTTATAACTTTGCTGTTTGTCTGAGTAGGGACCAAGTAGCTGCATAAATATCCAGGCTGGTGATCTGCTTGTCTCTAACTTGAATTTTAATTAACTTATTCTCAAATGTGGCTGGATGTCTTCCGGGGTTATTACCAAATACGAACATACACCTAGTGCACCAAAGTGCATATAAGACAAACATTGAGGCCCTTATGGCTGGTACAGACCTACCTTTGTAAGTTGACATAATTTGTATCATTGTAGTGTTTTGTTTTCTATATTTCCTCTGCAGAATGCATCTAGTCTGCTCCATGGCCTTGCAGTTGAAAATTATTTGCTGTAAAGTCTCCTCAGCCATATGGCAAAGGCCACAGAAAGGATCAACTGACTTGTACATTCTTCTGTGATGTAAAAAATATTTAGTAGGTAAAGCATTCAAATTCATTTTGATTATAAAATCTAGGAACTTAGGTTCTAGTTGCCATCTTTTGTATTGCTTGATCAGATATTTGTTTTCTATTTCTAGTATTGATGGAATCTCCTCATTGAGATTATTTTGATGTATAAACTTATATATTTCCCAATATTTATACTTTTGTTCAAATTGATTTGGGATTGTTCTTTCTCTCCTGCATTGGTAGATGGTGACTGCCAAAATCAAATCTTTTGGAAGAGGCCTATCTGTAGATGTTATCTGCTCTAAATGTCTTAATTTAGAAAATTGAGTGAGTATAGCAATTATTATTATTATTATGATTATTATTATTATTATTATTATTATTATTATTATTATTATTATTATTATTATTATTATTATTATTATTATTATTATTATTATTATTATTATTATTATTATTATTCATTTTGTAATAATAATGAACTGAGTGTTAAGAGAATATTATCTGATATGTGTTTTTTATATAAAATGATAAATGGCACAATAACATTTGATAATTCAGTAACAAATCTGCTATATAAAATACCAACTTTCAATAGCAGAAATCACAAACTTTTTTATTTACCATTAATTAAACATACATGTGTAAAAAAATGCACCTGTATATAGATTACGAAATGAATATAATGATATGTTTAGTGATGTAGAGTTTACATCAGATTTTAAAATATTTAAAAAGTATATATTAGATTCATTAAATCAAAATTTTATGTAAATTTTAATTTTAATCAGTGTAAACATTTTCTTGGCTTTGTAAGCTGTTGTTTACTAATAAATTGAATTATTATTATTATTATTATTATTATTATTATTATTATTATTATTATTATTATTATTATTATTATTATTATTATTATTATTATTATTATTATTATTATTATTATTATTATTATTATTATTATTATTATTATTTTTTTTTTTTTTTTTTATTATTATTATTATTATTATTATTATTATATTGTCAGATAATCCTAAAGAATTTTGGTCTTTTATTAAAACTTCTGGCATTACCAAAAGAAAGTCTTAAATGGATTATAATTCATCTTTATGTGCTGATGACTTTTCAATTCACTTTTCTGAATTATTTGGTAATTCTCAACTGTCTGGGTTTAATTTGATCAAGGGATGTTTTAATGATAGCATTTTTATCGATTGTTTCAACAATAGTGATATTATATCAGCTGTCAAAGAACTCAAAACACATTCAAGTATAGGTTATGACAATATACCTTCTTTCATTTATAAAGGTTGTATAGAATATATTGCTGCTCCTTTATGTTATATTCTTAATTGTTCCATTAAAAATTGTATTTATCCTAACTCTCTATAACTTGCCAAAGTTATACCTATTTTTTAAAATGGTTCAAAAGATAATGTTAATAATTATAGACCAATTTCTGTGCTTCATACAGTTGCATGCATATTTGAAAGATGTGTTTATAAAAAAAATTGTTAATTACATAAATAAGATTTTGGTTCCTGTGCAACATGGTTTTTTACCTGGAAGATCAACTGAAACTAATCTTTTAACAATAACTGATCACATTGCTAATGTCTTTGAGAATCAATGTCATTTAGATGTTGTTTATTTTGATTTATCCAAGGCATTTGATAAAGTTGATCATTCCAGGTTGCTTTTCAAAATGTATAAATTAGGTTTTTCCTATAATTTGATTGCATGGTTTGAATCTTTTATTAAGAAGAGAACAGCTTATGTAAAGTTTAAGAATAATTCTTCTAATCCATATTATTGTAATATAGGAGTACCTCAGGGCAATATCCTTGCACCATTATTGTTTAACATTTATATTGATGATTTGGGAGAGAGTTTAGAATTTTCACATATTTTATGTTATGCAGATGATTGTAAAATTTTTAGGAATATAAACTCAATTAATGATTGCATATTATTACAAAAAGATATCAATAATTTTGTGAAATGGTGTAGAGATAATAAAATGGATATTAATATGGATAAGTGTTCAACAGTTTCTTATTCCAAAAAATCTGAAATGATATTTTGTCCTTATTATATTGAAGATCATAATATAAAATTTGTTGATATTCAAAAAGACCTTGGAATTAATTTTGCAAGCAATGGATCATTTCATCATCATATTGAAAATGTAGTAAATAAGGCTTTTAAAATTATGGGAGCAATTTTAAGGCATGGTAGACAATTTAGTAGTTTTACAAAATATAAATTATTTCTCTCTTTGGTTTTGCCAATTTTAGAATATGGATCTGTTGTTTGGAATCCCAGTTCCAAATGAGATATTATTAAAATTCAATTGGTTTATGACAATTTTTCTAAGTACATTAAATTAAAAGACCATTATCTATCCCTACCCATTAGAAGAAAAATGAGAGATCTTAAATTTTTATATAACCTTGTGAATCAAAAAATTATATTAACTAACAAAATTTCAAATATTGCTTTTGATAATTGTTTACATAAAACACGTACACTTACTTTATTTTATATTAAGGTTTGTCGCTCTAACATATTAAAATTTTCACCTTTGTTTCATTTGCCTAATACCTATAATCATGATTTTATTAATGAAAATATTTTTTCTTTAGACTTTAAAAAATTTGTTACTTATCTTATAAAAAAGTATGGCATATAATTATATTATTTTCATCATTTTTACTCATTTATGTATATTATTTATAAATGTGGTTTTAATTTCTCCTTATTTGTAATAATAAAAATACATTTTTATGAAGGCTATGAGTATGAGGCACAGTTCCTCGAAAACGTTCAGCCAAATTTATTATTAACTATATATTTTTTCTCTAATAATTTACAATTAAGTATATTATTTATGTATATTATTGTATAGTTATTATAGTGCAATTCTGTAATTGGCTTAATGCTGTAGTTTTGTACGGTAAATAAATTGAATTGAATTATTATTATTATTATTATTATTATTATTATTATTATTATTATTATTATTATTATTATTATTATTATTATTATTATTATTATTATTATTATTATTATTATTATTATTATTATTATTATTATTATTATTATTATTATTATTATTATTATTATTATTATTATTATTATTATTATTATTATTATTATTATTATTATTATTATTATTATTATTATTATTATTATTATTATTATTATTATTATTATTATTATTATTATTATTATTATTATTATTATTATTATTGGCTAAATATATCTATAAACGAGATTTACAAGAGTATATAAAACAAATTGAAATTAATATTTCTTCTAATCCTAGAGAATTCTGGAATTTTGTTAATAATTCAGGCTTGGGTAAGAAAAAGGTTCAAATGACTCACGGTTCTGCATTAAATGCAGATGATTTTTCTAAACATTTTGCAGAGTTATACTTTTCACAACATGGGATTGATTCTAAAATTACATTTCCTGGCAATTTGTCTAGTGCTAAATGTACAATTGATCATATCTTTAGGGAAGATGTTATTGTAGCTATTAGGAGGCTTAAGACTCACTCTAGTTTAGGATGTGATAATATTCCTTCTTTTATTTATAAGGGGCTAGCCAAATTTATTGCAGTACCTCTTGCCTTTGTTTTTAATCTGTCTCTTAATTCTTGTACTTTTCCTAGTGTTTTGAAATGTGCTAAAATGGTTCCAATCTTCAAAAATGGTGATCGAGATTGTGTTTCTAATTATAGACCGATTTCTGTTTTGCAGACCATTGCAAGAATTTTTGAGAGATGTATTTATAATAAAATTATTTCAGATGTGGGTAAGATAATTTCTTCTTCTCAACATGGTTTTAGTCTTAATAGATCAATTGATAGTAATCTACTGACAATTTATGATCATATAGCTCATGCTATTGAAGATCGTCAAAGACTAGATGTTATTTATTTTGATTTATCAAAAGCCTTTGATAAAGTTGATCACAGTGTCTTACTTCATAAATTACATAAAATAGGTTTCTCTAATAAACTTGTATATTGGTTTCAATCATTTCTATGTAGTCATACAGCATATATTAAATTCAATAATAAAGTTTCATTTAATTTTGAATGCAATTTAGGTGTTCCACAGGGTAGTATTTTAGCACCCATGCTGTTTAATGTTTATGTTAAGGATCTTAATGATTGTTTGAGATATTCTTTTCTGTTAAGCTATGCTGATGACTGTAAGATTTTTAGAAGAATTGTATCAGTGAACGATTGTGTTCTCCTTCAGAAGGATATTGATAACTTTAGTGCTTGGTGTCAATCAAATAATATGACAGTTAATTTTGATAAATGTTCCTTTATTTCTTATTCCAAAAAATCTGAAGTTTTACAGTTTTATTATTATATCAATTCTTATAAAATTATTTCAGTTAAATGCCAAAAAGATCTTGGAATTATGTTTTCTTGTAATGGATCTTTTACTCCTCATCTTGAAATGATTGTTGGTAAAGCTTTTAAGGTTATGGGTGCCATTCTTAGACATGGTTATCAGTTCAGTAATGATACTAAACGGAAATTGTTTTTTTCATTGGTTCTTCCTATTATTGAATATGGTTCAATAATTTGGAACCCTAGTTCTTTGCAAGGATGTAACTTGTTGCAGTCTATTTCAAAGAAGTTTTTCGAATATGTTTCTTGGGAGGGTAAAATGATTAATCTTTCATCTAGACGAAAGTATAGGGATTTGAAATATTTTTATAAAATTGTTAATAAACAGGTTATTTTATCAGATATAGTTTCAACTATCTCAGTTAGGCTTTGAGTCATGATACTAGGTCTACTTGTGTATATCAGATTCAAACATGCCATTCTAATATTCTTAAATTTTCTCCTTTATTTAGGTTACCCTCTTTATATAATCAAATTGGGAGTAACCTTAATCTGTGTGACATTGATTATAAGAAATTTTGTAATCTTGTTAAATTGAAATGTGAAGTTTGATTTTGTCTTTTAAATTTTACTTTATTATGTATACATTTATATTTTCATTTTATGTTATATGCTTTATTTTCACTTTTATTGTACGTGCAAGCTGTAATTGGCTTTATGCTGTTGTTTTGCACTTAAATAAATGAATTGAATTGAATTATTATTATTATTATTATTATTATTATTATTATTATTATTATTATTATTATTATTATTATTATTATTATTATTATTATTATTATTATTATTATTATTATTATTATTATTATTATTATTATTATTATTATTATTATTATTATTATTATTATTATTATAAAAACATATATAGAAAAAGTAAATATTATTCCCTCCTTAATATAAGTATTGTAAACTTAAGAAGCATTCTGACAACTATTACTGTTAATACAGCAATGTAGATGGTTACTGTATGTTATAATGTGACAGAAGAGTCACTTAAATACTTTAGTTATTCATATCACACTTCCATAAATGAACATTGTTAGAAAACATTTTCTCTTTGCCAGAATAAGTTAATTCTATTATACATACACAGCCTAAATTTAATGCCATCCTGAAGTTTTGTGGTGATGGGATTTTAGTTGTGTTTATGTATTGGACTATTTCTAACATATAGTATCTAGTATTCAATGTCTTTAAAAAATTTAACATTATTTGAATTTTCAAAGTACATTCAACTGTTAGTAACATTACACAGATTAGTATATGCACAATGTTTCAAGAGGAACTATTCTCCTCTCTTCTTTAGGTGTTGCTGTTGTGACCCGTGACAGTACTAGCATGAAAATCAAATCCTGGACCTTTAGATTCTTGAATATTGAATTTTAAGGTAATGCTCAAAACCAACTGAGTCATCCTGCCAAAGGCAATAATCAGTAAAAATTTTATAGACTTATCTATGGTGTTCCTCCTGATTTCTCCACTTTTTCCTAAGGTCAATATTGATTAGTGGGTCCCATACATTATGTATGGTCACACTATATTGACTTACAGGGTTATCCACCATTGCCATGTGAGCAGTGTTTTTGAATTTTTTTTTATATCTTTTTCTCTCTATCCAATATTTTTGTATTTTCCTAATTAAACATATGTTCATTTGTACATTCATGGTTTGTTACCTTAGACAGATCTCTTCTTTTTCTTTTCTAATCATTAGTTTAAGCTTTTGCAATTGATTTTCAATGGAGTAACTGGTTTCACCAATATACATTCTTCTACAGACAATGGTATTTTATAGATGCAGTTTTTGTTTTTCAGCATTTCAAGTTTAGGCTTTGTAGATATTTAAATTCATCACAATGTGGTATGGCTCTGGAAAACTGTTCTGATGTTATACTGATTGCAGATTTTTTAAAGTTTGTCTGCTATTTTAGATAGTGGAAATAGTCCAATATATAAATACAGTCTAAATTTCAAATTTTGTTTTATTCTCTCTTTTATTCTTTGTCTACATTAATAATTTGTGCAAGTTATTTATAAATTTCAGTTTTTTTTTTTAATTCTTTATTCTCATCTTCTTTATCTTTCTGTTTTATGCAGGTTGCTTTAATATTATTTGTATTCAATCTTTCTCTTATAATTTAGTGTAAGAATAGAATAGAGTTATTAACATTAAGCTAAAAGTTTAACAATCAAATTTCTACCTATGTCACTAAGTGGGGATAAATATCATATTATTTCCCCAAGTAAGTACAATAAATTACAAGTTTTATCAATAATCTTTAGAATATGTCAATATCCTGTGTCTATATTGCGATGATCCATTGTTTTAATCTCTGAAGGAATGCTTATAGAATCAAATATCTTTTGAAAATTGACAAATCCAAAGCATTTATGGCAACTCATATTCATAGATTCTTTCCATAACTTCTCTCAATACTTAACTTGTCTAATATATACATATATTAAAGGAAATACCATCAAATGAAATATACCTGTATATGCTCCTTTCTTAAGAAAATCCAGATGTAACAGTTAAAATATTGATTGATCTTAAAGTCACAACTAAAAGGCAATAAACTCATCACACTGGCTCATCACTGTTGGTGAGCAAATCATCTAAGCTCATTCACTGGATGAACTATGATAGAGTAACCAGTTTGAATCATAACAGCATATGAAAGTGATATTAAAAAATATGCCCCGTTTAATTTAATACTGTTAGGTTTCAAAATTATATTTAGATAATATACGTAATAGTGCTTTGTGGGTGTAAAGCTAAATGTAATATGGCTATGGTACTAAAAAGAATATTTATTTTTTAAATACTAGTATGTCAAATATATATGTTTACTTTATTGTCTTGTTATTGTTTAGTAAACTATGCATTACTGTACGTTTAAATTTAAGAAAAAAATGTTTAAAATGAACATCTGTACTGACAGACTAGATCATTTTTTTGTTAAACACTTCTGTGTAATTGTTTTGATAAATTAACGTTAAATTTAATCTTTTCGTTTTTTAAACCAATTTTCAAATTATTTCTTTTTCCAGGGAGATGTTCCTTAGACTAACTGTTAGTTGCAATCAAATAAATTTGCTCAATTTTTTTCTCTTATCATTATACATCGAAAAAAGATAGCCTCCCTTAAGTCTTGTAATTCTTATAAAAGCTTTCACTAACTGAGATTTATCTGGTATCTGACCTAAAGCAATTACATCTACAATGGTAGAATAATGATTAAAATTAGATCTTGTAGAATTCTTCGTTCTGCAGGTCTAATCTTGCATGTAATGAGACTTTCATATTTTAAAAACCAAGACTGCATTTATACATTACTTGTGGCATTAATACAATTTATGCTGACTTCAATATTCAATAAAATCTAATGAAAATATAAGCAAATTTTAAATTGATTAGCTTTTCATATTGGTTTTCTATCTTCACAATCTAGAGTTTAAATCCGAGCACATTTGAATATTTTGTCAGAAGTTTTAAGCATGATTGAGATAGTTTTCAGCTAGCTGACCCTAGCTCTTTGATTATCCAGCTACCATCGATTTATTAGCTAGGAGAGTTCTATTTTTAAAAAAACTTAGAATTATGGCAGGCCTTTGCTTTGCCGTTGACTTTTTTTTTAATGTTAAAAAATACGCTTTAAGATAACTTTATAATTCAACACTTAATTGATAGGACATAAAACTTTTATTATACATTGCCCGATAAAGTTGGATTTTTTTTTTTTTGCAAAATCCATAATTAAATTTAAAACTTTGCTCACGAGCAAGCTATGTTTATACAAGGCAACTGCTCAGAATATATCTTTTAGCTGTGAATGTTTTAAAATACATGAAATATTAAATATAAAATATAGTGAAAGTTTAAGCAAATTGTAAACGATGGTTGACTAAATGATTTATTTAATAATGTGAAATATTAAATATCATCATCATTTTCAAGCACTTCCAACCACTACATAATGAAGGTTATTATTCTGTAATTCAATACTTGCATATTTGTTAAACCATAGGCTGAGCACTTTCGAGAGTCAGGGCTCTCATAATCATAGCTCTTTGTGAAGTGACTGATTGTCTAATGTTATGCAAATCTATGCAAAGTTCAAGTATTCCATGTCCTGGATATAGAATAATGTTTTCTTTCTGTCAATGGCATTGCTGTCAATTGCGATAAAGCAGGCCTCGTTTATCTTTCTTCTCAATAGCTATGATTACGAGAGCTGTGACTCTTGAAAGTGCTCAGCCTGTGGCTTAACAAATATTAATATTAGCTTTGTGTTTATACATTTATAGCGCTAGTATTGAGTTACAGAATCTTAACAAAACACGCAAAGTATTACAATGAAGGTTATTCCATGTTTAATCTAGTTCCTCTGATTAATGGATTTCTTTTTCCACAGCACTTCAGCAAACGTCCTTATTCAATCCATCTATCTCACAGATGGTCTTTCAGTAGATTATTTAAAAATGTTTGTTGACCAGATTAAGACTACAAATGTCCATATATTAATATTTCTTCTAGCAATATGTCACCCCAATTTTATTTACATTTTTAATTGCTTCAGTGATGTTAATAATGCCATTTTGTTCTCTAGCCCATGTAATGCAATTTCTGGCCACATCTAGTAACTCCCAATATATCATGTGATTACCTTTTCTTTATGCATACACAAGCTACTAGCAAACATTTTTCCATGGTGGCATTATTTAGTGCAAAAGCTCTAGTAATCTACAAATACTAGGAGGTTGTACATCATAATGGATTATGATTATGATGTACAACCTTCTAGCATCTATTGATTGCTAAATTTTGCACTAGGTGGCATTAGGGTGGAAAAATATTTTGCTACTGTTTTAACTCCTACTATGTCTTTGGTTATATATTTAAATTACATCTCTCCACATGGTGTTATAAAAAGATTGAGACCAGTATCCAGTTTGCATAAGAGAGGTATAGTGAAAATTACATTATCCTACTATTTTTTTTAATAATTTCATTCTGTAGTCCAAAGTCTTTATTTTATTCTTTTATTGATAAACCAAATTTCAGATCCATGTGTAAGAAGGGGTAAACCATAACTATTAAAAATCTTTCAAATACATAGGCATATTTTCTTTAAATATTAAGTTATTCCTACCAAAAAGAACTCCATCCAAGTTTAATTTTAGAATTATGTTTATTTATTTTGTTCCTATTTGTATAATAATTGAACCAAGATATTTGTAGTTGCCTACTTTTGGTTCTTTAGCATGGATTTTTATTTTTACCTTTTTGCATAAAGTCATTGAAAATTCTGTACATTATTGCAGAATTTGAACTTGGGTCCTATTTTTTGACTTTTATTTGATAGCTCTCATAACATTCCCTGAAACCCTGAAATATTACACTCAAAAACATTTATTTCAAAATCTAGATGGGTTAAATAAGATAAATAATTGTTTGGTTTTCTTCCTTTATCACTCCATTTTTGGGGGCATAAAATGGCAATAAAAATTTTTGAGGGGATATAAAATCCACCAGTCATGTACACTTTTTTTTAGTATCACTAAATATTTAATTAATATAAATATTTTTCAGAATTTGAAATTATCTTGAGTCTATATCCTGATGTTTCAAAGTTTCATGCCATAGATATGTTTATAATGTCAAATGTCTCAAACAGGCATTTCTACAACTTTTTAAAACTTGTATTTAATGTAATAAAACCACTTTTAAATTCAGATTGTTTCTTAGTTTTTGTATAATTTTATAATATCACTATAAAGAAATATTTAGCTTTAACTTTTTCAAAGAAATAGTGTGGACGTATCAGTCTTTTTTCTGCATTGCAATAACCAAGATTGTTTTTCTTTTTAAAAAGTCATCAAATATTTAAACTTATTTTAATTAACCAGAAGCCATTCAGAAATTCAGCTTTAAAGAAGAATTACTAAATTCTTAAAACCTAATAAGTTTAACAATGAATCACAATACTGTCATCCCATCTTCATTGTATAATCCTTACAAATTCTTTGATAGAATAATTTTAGCTAAAATTATACATATAGTTAAAAGTATCTACCATTAGAACATGTTGTATTTATCTTGGGGCAATACTATTATTATAATCAAATTTTTAAGTAAATAATACAGGATACCAATATATAACAGCAATAATTCTAAATATTTATTATAGCAGGAATATTACAAAGCCTTTTTCAACAATTATTTTTTACCCTTTTTAATGTGGTTGTAAACCATTTTAAAGCTTCAATTTATGTAGCATACGTAGTGACATCTATTGGTTTTTTTTTATCTCAAATTAATTAAACCAAAAATAGTGGGAGGTATGGGGAGAACAATCGAATATTTACAAATGTAACAGACATAAGTAAAATTTATCAGTTGAACAATATATCAATTATGCAAAATGTACAAAAAAATACAGTATATAAAGAAATATAATTTTCCATTTATAGTTTTTTCCCTTTCCTAAAAATTTTTATAATTAAAAATAATAGATATTACTATGTATGTACACAATGAAAGTTGAAGCTTCAAAATAATTTACAATCTCATTGAGAAGGGTTTTAAAAAATATTGGCTGAAAAAAGCGTTTTGTATTGTTGTTATAATATATAGAATTAAGCCAATAAACATCACATGATCACCATTTCTTATGCTTGCAGTGAATTGCAATACATATAGTGAGTTTTGCCTGTTTTAATATATAGAATTATTGCTATTATATAATGGGATTTTATATTATATTATTTACTTTAAAATAATTTGAAATAACTGTGTAGTAGATTAAATTTCTTTCCATTTTTGATTATAAACAAATTTTATTTCTACTGACCTACAAGTGTAAATTAAAAACTGGAGTTACATTTATAAATCTAAAATCAGGTAAAAAAGTATCTTTTTCAAAAATTAAAATTATTAAGTGCAAGATAACTAATGATGAAAATAGATGGAAAATATTATAAAATGGTAACCCATATAATTATTTTTTTATTATTAACTTTACCTAATATATTAATCAGTGATTACTTAGAAATAGACAATATTTCTTTTGAAAGCGCAAAAGATTTTATTTTCAAAGATTGGATTCTGTCTTAATTCTATAAAGAAAATACATTCAGTTTTCCATCTAAATGACATAAAAACATAAAAACTAACTTAATAGACCTGAATTATGACCTTAAACTATAGTCTAAATTATTTTCCTCATTTGCTGAATATTACATTTAAAATAATTAGAAACAACCTTCTTTGATATGTGATTGGCAATATTTGACGGTATAATAAAAAGTATGTCTCTAAAAACAAAACTTAATACTTGCCTATTCCACTGTGGGATTCATTTGAAGAATAAATATTTACACAAAACATTTAAACATACAGTTAAATATTATCATGGGACTTTTTGTGTTAGCACTCTATACAAATAAAACATTATATTTGCTTATATTCTTTTTTAAAAAATAGGTAAATAATAATTACTGAATTTGTCACATCTCATCTTGTCTTCAAATAATGGATTAATCCAGATTCCTTCTTATCTACATCAGATTAAGCATTCATTACCATGGACCAATGTGTATACAGGTAAAGAATACATATCCAATAGCAAGAATGGGCCAACATGTAACACTGCTCATCCAATCGAGATAAGATGAAATCTTGACTAGTCCATTATTTAAAGACATGGTAAAATGTGACAGAATAAGTAATTAATTGCTCAAGGTATTACACAATCTTTGAACATCATAAATGACAGTTTTTGTTAAAAAGTCTACTAGTAGGTTATTGAATAATGCCCTTGAATAAGAAATAGCTCTAATTTCTTTAAACTATCTCCACAGTTGAATGGTAAATTCGTGCAACCACATTTCCACCTTTAATCACACATATAACAACCATAACTTCAGTATTTTAGCTCTTTGTATCTGAATATGATGTGGGTGTGCATGTAAAGTATTCTAAGAAAATCATTGGTAACAAATGAGTAATAATAGTGTCTCAAACAGGATAAGGGAGATATTAGGAATAATTTGGCACGAGATGTTTCAGAACCAAATTTGTAAACTATTGTAAGCATTTAATTAAATTTAATTATTCATTGACAAAACATATTTTCGAGGTTACAGTCTTGGTAAATATTACTTACGTAATCAATGTGCATTTAATAAATTTATAATTAAAACATAATCAAGTAAAATTATGTTTACGATTGCATTTATAATTACTAAGAATTTATTTATATTAAATGGAAATAATGACAAAAAAGGCAATGAAAATTATATTTTTACTGTGCCCATGCTTATTGTTTTATTATATAATTTAAGAATATATTAAATCAATATAGCTGTTTTTCATATTAGAACGTTTTAAAAAATAAAACGATTTTTAAACTGTGTCTTTACAACATTTAATCATTCTTTATTGACAAATTTTATAGGTGATCCTCATCAGTATTTCATCAGTAAATCCTAGTATAATTAGAAGACAATAGAAAAGGTAATATGGTACCACAGAATGTGAGCTTCATCTTGTCAGATCTTATAAGCAATAATTAACTGCATTCATCATAACATTCATAGATACATTATGGAAGAAGCAACAACAAGAACAATAGAAGCAGCCACAACAATTACATCCATACTTGTAATCACTATCACATCTCAGCAGCATCTTTTGATGATGATGTAAAGTATTTCAAAAACAGAATTTACTATTTAACTTACAATATCTGGTAGAAAACTGAAATCAGCTTCTTGTTAAATAAAATTATATATTTGACTTATTCAAAAATTAAAACAGTTGAAGATGTAGAAAGAAAAACAATTACTTAGTTTAATGTAATAATACTATTTTTTGCACTTTTTCAAGCAATTTTACTTTTTTAAAACTATTTCAACTGACTATGCAGACTTCATCAGATATTTATAAAATCTTATATTACGTTTCTAAACACCAAGTTCCATTAAGCAGTACAAAATATTTGAAGTTGATATTTAATGTTTTATAATCACAAAGTGATATAAAATATTTAAAAGTTCTGATGAAAGGTGAAGGTTCAACTGAAACAGTTACAAAAGAAAAAATAAAATTGCTTGAAAAAGTGCAAAAAATGTAGTTTTTTTTTATATATAGTATACCATACACTCCTCAATAAACACTGTACAATGCAATTTTAACATATGATTTATTTCTTCATGCTTACAGTTTCTAACACTACTGTTGCCTTTGGAAGCATGGCTCAGTTGATTAGAGCATTACCTTAAAATTCAATAGTCAAGAATCTAAGGGGTCCAGCTTTGAATCGCATGCTAGTACTTTCACTGGTCAGACCAGCAGCACCTGAAAGAAGAGGGAGACTAATACCTCTCAAAATATTGTGCATATACTAACCTGTTTGATGTGCTATTACTAACAGTTGAATGTATTTGGAATATTTAAATAAAGTTAAATTTTATTAAAGACATTCAATACACATATTAGATGATGGAAATAGTCCAATTTAAAAATGCAACTAGACAGTATTCATTTAAAAAAATAATATTTCTGTAGTGTAATTTTTACTATACTACTCTCATGTAAGTTAGGAACTGCTTTCTATCTGATTTTGATACCTTATAGAGGATATATTCTGGAACTGTTTTCTATCTGCTTTTGATACCTTATAGAGGATATATTCTTAAACATATGGCCAAAGACGTGGAAAACATGTAGGATCTCCAAGATGTTCATTTCATGCTGAATCAACACTAATCAGTTGGTCCAGATCACAATCCATACACATTTCCTTATCATTGCTTAGAATATATAGATAACCAATTACTATAATTCAATGGATGTATACTACTACAAGTTGGACATAATCCACTTAATGGAAGTATATTAATAATTTTATTGGTCATCATGGAGATCATAAATTTTTTACAGGTCTTGGGTCATATATTTATAATCACATCCCTCCACAATGTAGCAAAAATAGATTCAAACCAGTCCATATCTTGCATGAGAGTAGTGAAGTGAAAATTACATCTATAATAAAATCTAATTAGCTATGTTTAAGTTTTAGATATTCATTATATGCAAATCTACATACATATTCAGTAGAAAGAACTATAGGTTATTATTAATTTTACAGTTTTGTTTTAAATATGTGTTACTAAAATTGAGTTACTGTTCATTACTTATTAGAGTTGATTATACCACTGGATGTTTAATTAAAATTTAAAATATTTTTGTTTTACTTCATATTTTAAATTATATTATTTATTTAAATGCAGTGTAATATCTAATAGACATGGTACTCAACAAAAGAATTGTTTGATATATATTTAACATACATGAAACTATAATTTTATGTAATAGCCTTTAGTTCCATGAGAAGAATCAGAGATTTAAAAGGAGAGGAATATATATTCTTATAATGTCTAGATCTTTTTATGATAGTGTTAGTGCTTGACTTACCTAAACATTTATTTATTGATATATATTTTCATCATATAGTCATAAAATCATATTTACACAACTATATTTGATCCAAATAAAATAAAATTAACAAAAATGGAAATAACAAAGGTCCATTATGACTAGGGTTTTTAATATAAATTTATAAAAAAAAAAAATAATATAAATAACAATATACCATAACTATTATAGAAAATATATTTTATAATTATACATACATTCAAATTTTCATCATATCATTTTATACTTTATCAAATGTTAAACATCTCTTCTTTCCATTAATGTTATGTGATGTGATACACTGTGACTGCTTCTTAATGTGGAGTCAAAGGCATCTCTCAACAATTATGCCCAAAGAAACCTGTTAACCACTTTATCTTCCCTTTTTCATTTCCCATCCTAAGTTTTTCTATAATCTGCTCCATCCCATTTCCACAACATAATCTTTGTTAACTCTATGATCATTTATATCTAAATCTGCCTTATCTTTTCCCAGACCTAGTATTAAAACCATTAGACCTACTTTTTGTATAATCTAGTTTGTTCATGTTTATTCTTCCATAACCATTATATGTGTGTGGCCTTGCTTCTTGCAAGCATTTACATTCAATTAACAAATGCCTGATATTTTCTATTCGCTTCCTTACATAATTTGCAGATATTATTAATATTATTAATTATTAATGTAATGGATATTTATTAGTTTACAATTTTAATATTATTATTATTATTATTATTATTATTATTATTATTATTATTATTATCATTATTATTATTATTGATGATGATGATGATTATGCACTGTGATTACTCCTTAAATGGAATCAGGAATCTCTCAGCAGCTGCTTATACGCCCAGAGAAACCTATTAGCCATTTTTACCTTCC
>JAQFVV010002506.1:0-24525 GCA_028023455.1 Epiperipatus broadwayi | reverse complement strand
TATATATATATATGAATGTATATACTATACATATAAAAAAATCTGATACATAAATGTTCATATTGAAAAGTTTTTTGTACTTGCAGTTCAGTAAACACATTTATTGTAATCAAAGTTTATTAATGGAAAGACTTAAAGCAAAATATCCATGGTATATACAAGTATCAATTAATACTATTTTTGTTCTGTAGACAGATCCAGGGAGTAGTCTCACCATCAATTCATTCATTTTTCCATTTTCTTCTCATCATTGGCCAGCTCTTCAAATTCATATATTCCTATCATCCAACAAGGTCAATCTTTCCCATCCTTTCTTCTTGTTTCCACTCACCATTCTCTTCAAAACATATTTCATCAAACTACTTTTTCTTCCTTAAATGTATTTCCAATCCAGTTTCTCTTTCTATATCTAAATACTCAATCAATCTTTTTTATTATTTTCAAAAATTCATTTTCCATTTTATTCATCCAACTAATTTTTTCCATCCTTCTCCATGACTACATCTCAAAGGTTTCCAATACATTCATAAATTTTTTTATTCATTGTCCACGTTTCACTACCGTACAATAGTATACTTCATATATAGCATTTAATTGATCTTTTTCTTAATTACATACAGAGAACATTGGATTTCCACCAACCAAGAGAACAAACTGGATTTAAAAGTGGTTTTAGTACAGTAAATCATATCCAAGAATTGTGAGAAGTTATAGAGAAGGACAAATGAATATGAGTTGCCACTATGCTTTGGATTTGTAGATTATGAAAAGGCATTTGATTCTATAAACATTTCTTCAGTGATTAAAGCATTGGATCATCAAATTATAGATCCAGGATATTGTCATATTTTGAAGAATATTTATAAAAATGCAATAGCAACAATTAGATTACATAATGATACTGGGAAGGGTGTAAAACAGGGTGACTTCATATCTCCAAAACTTTTTACAGCAGTGCTGCAAGAAGTATTTTGTGGATTAAAATGGGAAGCTAAAGGAGTGAAAGTAAATGGAAATAATTTAAGTCATTTAGATTTTGCAGATGATGTAGTTGTTTTTGAAAATAATGCTTTAGAGCTGCAGGAAATGTTGCAGGAGTTATCAGATGAAAGTACGGAAGTAGGATTAAAAAACTAAAAAGTAAAAAACGTTAAAAAGACTAAAATAATGTTTAATGGATTTTCTCAAAATATGAAAATAAAGATTGATTATGGTGAGTTAGAAGAACTTAACAGTTACAAATATCTTTGCCAGATTATTAATACAGATGGAAATATAATGGATGAAATTAATCATAGAATTAAACTTGGTTGGAGTGTTTTTGGTAGAAATAACTTGATACCAAAAGGAAATGTATCTACGTGTTTGAAAAGAAAGGTTTTTAATAAATGTGTTTTACCAGTTCTTACTTATGGATCTGAGACTTGGACACTTAATAGAAGAACAATACAGAGATTTCAAATCACTCAAAGAAGTATGGAGAGATGCATGTTGGGAGTAACAAAGAAGAGATCAAAAACGCAATATATGGGTAAGAGAACAAACAGGTGTTACTACCTCATTGAAAAAATTAAATGACAAGTGGAATTAGGCTGGACATCTTGCTAGAAAAGATGATAATAGATGGTAAGTTGAAATCTTAATCTTAAACTGGATTCCCAGAGATTGTAAAAGACCTAGCAAGAGACCACTGGTGAGATGGATGGATGAAATAAGAAAGTGTTTAGAGGTGATGTGAAAAAGAGAAGTTAAAGATCGTAGAAGGTGGATTTAACTTGGAGAGACCTTCATCCTGCAGTGGATTGGTGTTCTGTGTCTAGAGAAGCAAGAATATTTAAACATTTATTAAAATTCGTTTCGATTTTTTTTTGTTTTTATAACAATTTATATTAAAATTGATTTTTAATTAATATTTTCAAATTTATAGCATATATGAGCACAGACTTTCACACGACTCACCACTCTCCACACTATCTCATAACACTGATACCCTTGAACACATGTATGTTGAAAAGATAAATAATCACCAATACCCGTATTTCATGCTAAACCAGCAATCATCAGTTGGTCCAGATTACCATCTCCACTCATATATGCTATAAGTGCTCAGATATATATTAAGATAGCCAAACCTTATACTTTAATGGACAGGCTTCAATCTACTCCACTCTCCAACACTTTAACTGTCCATCCAATTGAAAATCTGATGATGGAATGTTCAAAGGCCACCCTGAGGCCGAGATTCTTGTCACACCCATGTTGGCCAAACAGGTGTCTCCCCATCCCTTGTATATGTATCAAATGGATTACGTCCTGTACATGAGGGGTCAGATTGACCTTTGGTCAACATGGGTGTGACAAGAATCTCGGCCTCAGGGTGGCCTTTGAGCATTCCATCATCAGATTTTCAATTGGATTGACAGTTGAAGTGTTGGAATGTGGAGTAGATTGAAGCCTGTCCATTAAAGTATAAGGTTTGTCTATCTTAATATATATCTGAGCACTTATAGCATATATGTGTGGAGATGGTAATCTGGACCAACTGATGATTGCTGGTTTAGCATGAAATACGTATATTGGTGATTATTTATCTTTTCGACATATATGTGTTCAAGTGTATCAGTGTTATGAGATAGTGTGGAGAGTGGTGGGTCATGTGAAAGTCTGTGCTCATATACGCTATATATTACATATATAAACACAGATATATAACAAGCCTGTGTGTTTCAGTTATTTTCAAATTGGTACATTAATTATAAAATCTTCTTGTGTCTCATATTTTATAACTATTGAATAATATTAAAGCCATTTAGGAAAAAGTTTTTACATTCAAGAAAAATATTATAATCTTGCACATAATGAGAAAAATTAAAAGAAATGAAATAAGATTAAAATAATAGTTAAATTTATTTCTAAGAATTTTAGCGAACAATCTATTTTTTTTATGTGTGTGTGGAGAGCATAATACCATTAGCATATGCATATATGGCGCAGTCACAGAAATAACTAGAAATACAAACGAAATGAGAGCAAACTAATGGATTATAGCAAGTGAGAAAGAAATTAATGAAAAATATTGATAAAAATAATGCATATACATTGACTGGAAGAAGCTATATTTATTTATTATCATTATTAATAATGGATATTTAATAATAATATTGGGCTGGACATATTGCTAGAAGAGATGATAATAGAAGGACAATTGAAATCTTAAACTGGATTCCAAGACATTGTAAAAGACCCAGAAAGAGACCACATGTGAGATGGATGGATGTAATAAGAAAGTGTGTAGGGGTGATGTGGAGAAGAGAAGCTAAAGATCGGAGAAGATGGATTGAACTTGGAAAGACCTTCATCCTGCAGTGGATTGATCATGGTATATATATATATATATATATATATATATATATATATATATATATATATATATATATATATATATATATATATATATATATATATATAACAAACTACACACAAACCTTTTTTATAAATTTATATATTGAAATTAATGGGCTATTTTAAAACAAGAGTGTGTTTGTTTGTTATTTATTCATATTTAATAAAAGATGAGCATATTGTTTAATATGGATAAAAATATATTGATGAATCCATGATTTTTGAAGCAAAAGAATAGTTTTATTGATAATTTATATGTGTGAAGAATAGACTGTTTATCACTAGTTAAGAATCTAATGTGTATAGAGTATTCCTTCCATATGATGTAATAAAGGTTGTAAAAATAATATGGAAAATTAACTTATTGAATACAAATAGGGAATACATACAGCAGTGATAACAGTTAGGTTACAGATGAATCCTGATTCATCTATTATAAAGGGTATATATATATATTGAAGCGGAATCTGTTGCACACATTCGGCTTCACTCTCTAATAATGTTTGAAACCACCAAACATGGATTCAAACCTAACCATTTAATTACAGACCACTAGGGAGTGAAGGTATACCAATGCACGTGGTTGTTTATGTATTTGTAAACTTTAAATTCATTTAACATTAATATGCATAAAAACAATTATATATTTTCATTACGGTAAACAATTGTGCGTATGTGTGTGTAACAGATCAATTTTAATAATTTAAAGCATGGCATAATGTATATTTTATTTATACATATATTTTCATAGAGAGAAAGTTCGAGAAGGGAACGTAAAATTAGTAAATAAAAGACTTACCGTCTTCCAAATTATAAAAGAAATTTGTTTTATTGTAATATAGATTGATTTAGCGTCATGATTAGTTAACGTTGATTCCGCAGGTCTATTTTCAGCTTAAATTAGACCAAAACCAACTCTCGAACTTAATCTCGTTTATAGTCCAAAATATGCTGTATCATTGTAGTTATTAAAACATCCGGGAATTACCCAGCGGCGGTGATAACGAGTATAAATACAACCACATTTTCTAACTAAGGGAGAAGACATGTCATTTTTCTAATGCATTGCTAAGGGGAAGTCACGCCCCTCTGAACGGCAACATGACGGGCTAATAAAACATAGATTTACTTCCCCGGATCTCTCCAAAAATCTAACCGATGCCTAAATACTCGGAAACCATCGTTCATCAATTACTGCCAAAATGAACTTAATATTGAGTAAAGAATGGACCGAAACCTTAATTTCGTCAATTTGTCATAAATTAATTCCTTTATCAAACATGGAACCAACATGTGCGCACCCGGCTGGAAATTCATCGGAAAGAAAGGTAATTCCTTGCCGTATAAACGAACTTTCATCTTAATAACCTTTTCTATTGTAAAATATAAATGTAAACATTTCTAGTTCTGAAATTTCTCCTAATGTAAAAATGTAATTACTTATTTCGTGATCGGTAATGCTAAGCCGATTAACTGCCTAAATAATGACCTCTTTTCTTTGTTTTATTATTTCTGTTTGTTGTATATTTAAACTGTAATTCTCACTTTCTAAACTCGATTACTAGGTTCTCACTCTCCTTGTATTTTTATTTTAATGCGGCAATGTTTATTTAATATTATGCAAATCATATCAATTTTTAGTATGCTAATAACTCGATCTGGCGAATCAATCCTATTTATTTTTGCTATTCTGCCATTGCTGAATATTTAATCGTAAACGTAAGTGTATTCACATTATAAAATTTGCCCGATAGAGAGATTTTCCTAAACTATGTTTTAATAATGAGTACTATGCTTTTCACTACTATTTAAAATAAATGATTTACTATTGCTCCATGCTATTGAGTAACATGATAAAAATTGAGTATTACATAACTTTAATTCAGATCCTTATGTCTAGATGATTCATTTTATAAATCGCCCCGCCATCTAACGATAATTTGAGTCACATAGTTCTCGGGTGGGTTAATATGCGTTTAGCGAAGGAATTTTAATGTTTTAATATTTATCCTTAAGATATTGAATAAACCCTTTAAGTAAGTTGTATGCCCCATTTGGGACTGCCTTTAGATCATTATTTCATTACGTTAGACTTAATTAGTATTTTAAGGCTGTATAAATCAGGGTAAATCAAACCTGACAGCTTTCGTAACATGTCCCGGTGATAACATTCTTAATTCAGAAATGACGTTGTCATGCGTTTTCTCGATAATGGAATACTTATATCAAGCACAATTCTCGACAGAGCGTGGAGGCCCCAGCTCTTACAGATTGTCTTAGGTTAGGTAAGCGCTGCTATAGGTTAACATCCTACGAGGTGGAACCATAGTACCTTGCCAACCAATTCCCAATGCTATCCATCACAAATGTGGATAAGATTAATTTTCTTCGCTCCCAAATAAATGAAGCTCATCATCCACTCAGGCCTTATCATGCAGTTCACACGTTATCGTTCTTATCCTTCCAGATGGTTCAGATGTCTATACGCCGTAATGATATAAGTTCCCTAAGTCATCCCAAAATTCTCGTTAGAGTTTAAATTTAATTAACTTTAGTATATATACATTATCGCTTATTAGCGCTACCCATCCTTCGTTCAATCGCTATTAATACATCATTAATTAACTATTGAGGAAATCTATAAATGTAGACTCACACGATAATATCAAAATGATCATATTTTTCCTATTTCTCTTCGTAGATAAGAAATAAATGAATCATCTCATAAGGTTCCAAAATAATTGATTTATAATTAATGTACCTTCCCTGAAATCCAAATATAATCATATATTGAATAAAACAAACCTTCGTACCGTTATTAAGTTTGATCATATTCTGTGTAATTTAAAATCTTATAAGCATTCATTCTAAAAACTATTGTCATGGGTTATTTTCCTTAACTTAGAAATATCATAGCGTGAGTAATATCAACCCGTTAAATCACATTAGCATACTAAGCCGCAGATTTCAAAGAATTAAGTTATCATTATGTATATTTATTGGTGCATATCCATCAAACCTTGTTATGTTATCCGGTTTGACATGGAATGCCCAAGTGACCATAAGTGAAACCTAAATCGAGTATTCAATATATATAAATTCTAATTCATTGTAAATCTCCATATCTATTGATTCACATGATTAATCAATTATTATTAATATTACGTTTAATAAATTTACATTTAATAAGCTATCTTTTGGATATTTTTGTTGGTTTGTGTGTGCACGTCTATCATTACTTTGCATTATCAATTAGTTAAGCTGTAGGTCTCTTGTATCTTCGCTGAACCTTCCTGGGCCGGAGTAAATTGAAGAGTATGCTGCTATCATCAGAAATGTTGTTTGTAATGTGATAGACTTGGGAAGTGGGCAATAGGGCGGAGTTCATGAGTATCCCTGACCTGTGTATCTTGTATATGATTTAATTCTAGGTACTTTTGCTAAGGTCCTAATTCTTGTTAGACGAACATACAATTCTGACCGGTACAATATATATATATATATATTATAACTACACTCCCAACACCGCTCATATACATTACATGAACGAAATGCCCAGGCACCAGTTCTATTAATGAATAGAACAATATAATAAAATATATAATACAAAATTATTACCGAGACTCTATATTTAAATTTATGTTCAGCTCAGCTCAGTGGGAGGCTATAGGCACTTCATAAGATATATGACAATAAATGAATAATAGAAGACATATTATAAAACATTCAATATAATGTAAATTCCTTTGTTAATTAATTGTATGATAAAGAATCATAATGTTTATTTGATACAGTCTATTAAAATATATTTTAAACTTAATTTCTTCCTTCATCCAAGTATAACACATATCAGCTTGCTATAATTATATCCTTAAACAATTCTATGACTTGGCATATCATAATCTAAACATCTACTTTAATGCCAATCAAGAAATAAACAATAAGATCTCAGGGAATTTAACAAACACAGTTGAATTAAATAAACTACATTGGCCCATAAGTTATAATTCTAAAGTATGAGAAAAATATAATGAAACAAATTGACTAAAATATTTTACTGTGTTTCAATAACAAGATAATGACAGAGATAGGGTATTTTAATCTCATATCATCATCTAACAAATATACTGACCTGGCAACCTTTCTAATACGTTTATCAAATGGCAAATACTTTTTATAATGTTTGGATTAAGAAATACAATATTGTCAGACACTAGAAAATTTAATATTATAACTCTAAAATAATATATCTGTTTTATAATAGATTTATGAAATGTGGAGATGTGGAAATGGAAAATACGAATGTACACAAGAATAACTCAAGACACAGATTTTAAGATTTTAAATAACTAAAACAAATCATTTATTACAATAAACAAAATAAATTTGGTCTAACATAATATTTTCAAATGGGCTCTTTGTTTTACAGACTTTTAAATTATTAAATAATTTTTTTAGCATCAGTTTGGGATTATCCCAACTATCTAAACAAACTAATAATAAACTTAAATATCCTGACTTTGAACACATACTTTGCTTATATGTTTCATCTATATGACAATAAATAAATGACATATTATATTATTAGCACACAAAAAAAATATATATAGATACTTTCGAGAGGATATTAGGTTGATTGATAAAATAAATCAAATTACTTATATTTGGCTTTCAGCAAAGCAACTTTCTCTAATTGACTAATAATCACTTTCAATTACGTATACCTTTCATTTATAGCACAAAATCACGTTTATTCTGATGATTTGATGATTTGTAACATTATTTAAATAAATACACTGTATTTTAAAATATTTATTTCCCGTTTTAATCTTAATACTTTATACTTCTATTAAATGAATGTAGTATATTTCAAAAGCATTTATTTCTCATTTTAATTTCAATAATTCTATACTTTATATACGCGATATTATTTATATTACGCGTATGTGTGTTCAAGCAGCAATAATATAAAACAATCTTTTCTATAAACTCTCCATTCATTAAGAAAATATCATACAATTACTTTATTTCGAATAATGTCATAATTCATCAATAAAAATATGACACTAATACTACATCAAGAGTTAATCTAACAATTTATCTAGCCACATATTGATTAACACAAAGCTATATTTTTATGATTATATATACTATACGTTATGAGGGGAATCTACATGAGGAGCAGATAAACATTTACTGAACACTTCTACAATAATTCATCTGATTCTAAATATACCTTTGGTGGAGAACATTTACTCAACACCAAGAATCCAAGAAAAACGTCACATAACTTCCTAAGCATCATTTAATCATACATCAACAATAACTCATCTACTTCTAAATACATTATTGGTGGGGAATTATTCCTCATCACCAGGGCCCTAAGAACATCACTTCAAAAAAAAAAATATCATTAATCATACGCATATAAAATAAAATAGGCTCTACTCATGGAAAATTATCAACATATACTAAATAAGCAGGATCTTTTATCCCTATAGACATTACAATGCAGTCAGATTTCTTTCTATTCTCATAGCTTCTCTAAATATCAAACCTTATAAATACACACTGGCAGACAAATACCTCCAGATAGCATATCAATCTGTTCAACTCAGTAGAATACGACAATGTACGAAATTTATGCATAAATTTATTCACAAACTATACTTTATCAAACAAATATTATAATTGTGCAAAACAAACACCCACCTGTGAATAAAAAGTACATATAATATTAACTCTAAATTACACACTAAGCAGGTAATACGATAATTAGATATTGCATTAAGGCATAACTTTTAATTTAATAAACTTTAGGTTACTTTTTTTTTAAATTTAATGGTTCTAATTATTACGAACAAACTTTCTTTCATATCTAACAAACTATTTCTGTTATACGTTCATTGATTTAAAAAAAAAAAAAATTCTCAAAAGAACAAAATTTTCACTTTGAGATAATAAAGTATACAAAAATAAATGGAAACCTCTCTAGTAATATATTTTTTAAAAAAATACTTGTTTCTTTTACCTTTGTAAAAGAATAATAAGACCTATTTGAATACAATCAATTCTTACCAGCGTACTCCTCATTCAGATATGCTCAGAGATGGTATTGAAAATCAAAACAACACAGATTATAAATGAATATAATAATAAATAAAATCTATCATATACATTAATTATGATAAGCAGTAAAAAACAAATGAAGAAACAAAAGTTATTAGTTTTGTAATTTAAAATAAAAGTTCATTTGCAAAGCTCTGCTCCGGGTTTATGAAATAATATGGGACACATTCCAAACCGAATTTTAAACTAAAATAAACTTTTGCAGTATAACTTTAAAAAAATATATAAGCATAACTTAAATATGCTCAGCACCTTTCAGTGTTCATAGCATATCCATTCGAGGTACCAAATCACACGCAAGCAGTTAATTTCTCCTTTATTATACTGAAAATATAATAAATTCTCCATTGTAGTTCTGGATTAAATACACAATTATCCTTAGTATTTTTCTGAATAGCATTTAAAACTTTAAATTATCCTCAGTAATTCCATAATTAATAATGTTTTGTTTCATATTCCGTCCTTATTGAAGAGAACAAAAATTACCAGCATTTCTGTCCTTCTATTCAATTTAACAGAAGTAGCTTACATTTTATTTTCTTAATTTAAAAATACATATTAGCTCCAGATATATCCAATAAATGAATACTGTTATCTCCTTACGAAGAACTTAAACATAGTATGGTCTATGAAAATAGACGTATTTTTAAGTCTATGTATAATCTTCACAAAAACACAGCACGAAAAATAGTGAGAAACTAGAATATATTGTATAGTTTGCATGTGTTTTCCATATATCAAAAAAAAAACACATTGCTTAATGATACAACAATAATATTTATGTACACCATTCTTATTTAAAATGATAATTAAGTGAAATAATGTAGACTGCATGTTATTAACATACATTTTTAAAAGAGTAATAGTTATAAAGGGATTAATTCAGAAATGTTTAAACCGAAGAGAATTAGTTAAACCGACATACCTTTTTTTTTTTTTAAACCTTAGGAGTGCATTTTTAATTAATTTTTTCCATAATAAAATTCTTAAGCTCCTTTGGAAGTTTTACTCTAAAGTCTTTTCAAAGTTAATTTGACTTCAGTAACTGGCTTGAATTTCCACAATAAAAGAACCACTCTTTACTGGTTACAAATACATTACAAAGAGCAAATTTTACACTGGAGATCTTTATTAAAAAAAAATCTCTTTAGCAAAGTTCATTTGCCTTTTCAGGTTACTCCTACACATCTTGCTAACTAACTAATTACATATGCAAAAAACAAATCTTTTCAAAAAAAAATCACTTTGATTTTTAAACTAAATGAAGACAAGAAAAAAAATACAAATAATAAAATAAATAGCTTTTACAAACTTGAAAGAAAAATGAATATTAATTAACTATCAAATAAAAATGATTAATAATTTATTCAATTTAAAAAATAATCCACTGATTTAACTATCTATTAATCATTGGAAAGAAATATATATTTGTTAATTATTTAAGATAACTACTGTAGTTTAAATGTTTTTATTGTGAATGTACTATTGTTTGCTGTTATTAAAGATGAAAATGGAATGAAACGTAATGCAGAGTCATACATGCATACACATGCACTACAACCTAAATATTAAATTATCTTAACTAAATATAATTGAAACTGCTATTAACTGTTAACAAAAGGATGTGAATTAATGAATAAAGGATTTTGAAACCATTCAAATAATATTATACTAACACAGGATAACCTTGCATCTTTCCAACAAGAGATATCAATTCCATTAACACAACCCCCTTTCCTTACATTAAATACCCCATTAACCACAATAATACTAACAAATACTTATAAAGTGGTCAATAAACTGCATAAGCAACCCACATCTAAACTTTAAACAATCTCCAGCCAAAAAAATTTTATAATTCTAAGGCTATTTCATTTTTTTTTAGTATAATATAACTTTTTATTTAAGATACAAAGTATCTCAAACCCTTATGCCCATTCAGATGGCCACTATATATATATATATATATATATATATATGTAGTTCAATGTGGATAATCAACGTGCACATTTATTTATACTGCATAGATATTCATTAATTTAATGTAAATTAATGAATCAAAGAATATGATTTAATATATTTATAATTTAATTAAGGCAATGTTATGAAAATGATCATAGAGAGAAGTGGTAAATTATACAATTCATCTCAGAGAAAAATCATCTTATAGAGATATTGCAAATGAGACTGCAATAAAGATGTCATCAGGATTTGCAAATTGTAGGAACATAGGATTGGTCAAAATAAATATTATTCTTATTCATCTACATAAATTATTCATACTATTATATAAAGTCTTTTTTGTGCTAATTCGTATGTTATTTTGTTTATTAAATTTTGATTGTTTAAGACAAAAAAGATTTCATTTAAATCATATAAACATGAAAATATTAAATATACTATATATATAAAAAATTCTAAAACAGGGTTTAAGTAAAAAATTTAGAAAGATTTGTTATGCCAAGTATACTTTCAATGCTTATGTGTCATATTCATGGTTAATCTGCTGAAAATATGTTCCTCAACAGACTAACCATGAATATGATGCAAAAGCATAATCTCAGCAGACTAATCATGAATATGATACAAAAGCATATTCTCAGCAGACTAACCATGAATATGATGCAAACACATATTCTCAGCAAACTAACCATGAATATGATGCAAAAGCATGTTCTCAGCAGACTAACCATGAATATGATGCAAAAGCATAATCTCAGCAGACTAACTATAAATATAATGCAAAAGTGTTGAAAGTATAGTTGGTACAATAAATCTTACTACATTTTGAGACCACAAGGTGGCGCTTACCAGGAAAAGAGACTCCATTACTAGATCGCTATTTTAGTGTTTTTTCTCAGTAATAATCAAGTTAATTATTTATATTAATTTTCATTTAGGTAAACCCATTACCTTTAGGAAGACCTATAAAATGAGGAAAACTTCCTACTATTTGGAAAAGTTGTAATCAAATTGCTGATAGCAATAACAAACTACCTAGGAAAGCAGCCATTGTATATCAACCGACAAGGGAAAGCCAAGAAACTAATGAATAAAATAGTTCCCTGAATGAAGATATAGGAGAAAATGATAAATTGATCCATAAAGAGACCTCAAAACAAGATGATACAAAGTCTAGGATAAAAGAACAAATACAAGAGAGTATACAAAGCTTCCCTGATCACTTCAAAAATGTTGAAACGGTAAGAGAAGGTAAGAATATGCTTAAAAAATCAAGCTATAATAAAGAGGTTTTGTTAAATCAAACTAAAATCTCAGATAATGTTAAGAGTGAAAATAATACATCTAAGGGAAAATCTCAACAGTTAACTAATACATCTAATGATAATTTTAACCCTAAAAATAAAAATGAAAAGGATTGCAAAAAATTAAGAAGAGGGCCTATAGCAACAAATAGTGATTTAAATCTATATCAAAGTAACAACACTGAAACACTAGATATTGTTAAAAATGACTTTAATTCATCTAAAAAAGATACCAACAACTAAAAGCATCAGAAGATAATTCTAAACCTAAAAACAAATGTAAAAAGGAATTGAAACTAGTGAGAGAAGGGAATATGGAAATTAATAACAATTTGGACATAGACCCATATAGTAATATTAAAATGATTGATAATGTGGAAGTTATCTCCAATATACATAAGAAAGACTCCCAACAATTAATCCATGCACCCTATGAAAATTTTGAATCTAGAATTAAGTCTAAAAAGATTTTGAAGGAAAGAAAAGAAGGTGATGAAATTGCCAATAATAACTTAGACACAAATACATATAAAGATAACAAAATGCTAGGTGACACTAAAAATAGCACTGAGATGCCTAAGAAAGGCTTTTGACAGATGACTTAACACACCAGATGATAATCTCAAACCTAAAAAATACACCTCCAAAACTAAAAACCAAAGGAAAAACAGGGGTGGGTATCAAAACCACAAAAAAGGAGATCTCACTAACAGAAACACATACAAAAGAAAATGGATCCTTGGATAAAATAAGTTATGCTAAGGAAGTAAAAAGAGGAGAAGAACAACCTGGAGTATATAGCAGCCTTCCCCAAATGGACTATAATGGCATTATTGATTTTCTAGATGAGGACTATGAAGAAGAATTGGCAACTCACAAAGCCATGATCTTGCAAAATAACACTCAATTAGACAAAGATAATATTCAACAGGTAATTAAAAACTTTAATTCAACAATCCCACCTCAATTGCTCAAATCTTTCAAAAACTACTATAATGAAAAATCACTTATATTAACCATCACTGATGAGAAATATCAGTTATATCAATTCCCAGTAGAAGATTTCTATGAAGAAATTGAATCAAAAAACTCTGGAGAACTATTTTTAAAGTGCTCACACACCCCAACAAGAGATACATTTCTCTAGAATCTCACTCAGTCATCCAAAAGGAATTTTTTTTCAAAAAATACATAACAATGCTATTAAAGGATAAGATTCTCTCTTGGGCAGATATAAATCGACCTGTAACCCTATTAGGCCAGATATGCAATTGCTATATAAATTTTCATAAAGCATAAATCCAACAATTGCTTTAAAAATATTGAACAATATCAAATTTTAGATACACTTATGATAGAAGAAATTGAAATACCTATACTTAATAACACCGCATTATTTAAAATTACCCTGAAGAAAGACATTACCACAACTAATATCCCAACATTATTTCATACTGACATTGCTCCATTAAAAGCTGTCATTAGAGGAGTTCTCCCCCAATGTTACTTCTGTAAACTCAAGAGCCATCTAGTGCATGACTGTCTGGCAAGAATATGTAATATCTGTCAAGGAAGGAAAAATTAGATATTATAGATGTGGTGTTCCCTGATAGATTCCATTAGATAGTAACTCACATACAATGGGATTAATAACAATTGGAAATATAGAAGACCCTAGGATGCAATTAGGAACTATTAAAGCCTCAAGCATCTCAATGGACAATTCATCTGAGATTCCTGGAGTCTCCATTATCCCAATGGACATTTCCCAGAGCCATCCTTGGTCACTATCATAGATATGACCGCTACAGATATAGGAACAATTGAAGATGATGAATTCCCTTCCCTACAAGGAATACAACCCAACAAATCTATTAAACACAAGAATTGTTGGAAATTAAGAACAGAACTTGAAAGAGATCATTCTCATATTGGGAGAAGACCATTAGAAAATTTATCACCAGACCTGACTGAATCAGACAACTCCGATCCCACTGATCATGCAGAAAAGAAAAGGAAAAACCTGACTGAATCAGACAACTCTGATCCCACTGATCATGCAGAAAAGAAAAGGAAAAAATCCCGGTCTAGTAAAGATCTAATACCAAAAGAAATCAACAATGGTCAAACTGACCTGAAGCCTACAGCATCTACAAATAGGTCCATGAAACCTAAAGTGGAGCTTCACTCACCACTGTCTTCCTTAAATATCTATTAAAGATAATGGAAGTACTTAGATCTACAGTAGAACATTACCAAAAAGATTCTACAATGGAACTGTGCAACTTTTCCTTTTTTCTCTCTCTTTTGTTTTGTTAAAAAACTTTCACCTAATTATTACCCTAAAATGAAAACCTTAGATACAATATAGTTATTTTTACTTTTTTTTAAGAAAAAATCTTACTAAATTTTATATTAAAACTTTGTTTTAGTATTTTTTTACATTAACATTTAAAATGATAGAATATCAAAACATAATTATATATATAATCGTTAGGAATTTTTGTAAGTAGTTTATTGAACTTGTCATTTCATAAAACTAATTCACAATATATTATTTGATCATATTATTTCTCCATATTATTAATCTTTATGTAGTTGCAAATATAAAGTGGTACACATCAAAACTTGGGGAATATAACCATCAGACATATATATATATATAATCGTTAGGAATTTTTGTAAGTAGTTTATTGAACTTGTCATTTCATAAAACTAATTCACAACATATTATTTGATCATATTATTTCTCCACATTATTAATCTTTATATAGTTGCAAATGTAAAGTGGTACACATCAAAAGTTGGGGAATATAACCATCAGACATGCAAACATTCAAAACACAATATTAACTGATTCTTTTATTAGAATTAAACTTCTAATTTTTGCAGAAAATAATCATATAAATTATATATATATGTGTGTGTAGAAATGTCAAGCTTAGCAATTTATTTCCATTAATATTAATTATCTATGTCAATTAATAACGTTCACAAGTTTAATGAGCTTCTCTGTTCATTTGTTTAGTAATTGTGTATTGTTATTTTACTTTTTGCTAAATTTTTTAAATTATTTTTTAAATTTTATTGCATCAATTTAATGAAAGTGAATCTATTCTTATAAAGCATTAAAAATTTCGAAATTATTCAAACGGAAGTCAATCTCCGATAATGCACTATTTCTTAAATATTATAATTCTCCATGCTATATTCGATTATAACATCAGGTACATAATATACTCAAGCTCTGATTTAAGCATGGTATGTAAGGGCTGGTGTATATCGAATGTATGCTCTAAACTTAAGTGATTCACTTAAGTTTTTTAAACTCTTAATGGCGGGTGAGTGCGCGGAGATTTATAATATTTAAGAAATAGTGCATTATCGGAGATTGACTTCCATTTGAATAATTTTAATGAAAGTGAGTAAAGATTATGGTGACTTTAAATTGTTGTAATGATTAACAAAGTGACCATGTTCTTTGCTGAATAGGGCATTTATTAATGTTTATCAAGATGGAAAAAATGATAACAAAACCCTTAATAAACAGTGATAATGGAGAACCTAAGAAAAAGCGATATGGTTTGTACTTGATTTTGCTACATAAATTATATGTATAAAATAAAGGTATGTGACAGAAAACATAAAATAAAATACACCGATGAGAGAACAAACAGGTGTTACTGAAATTATTGAAAAAATTAAGAGACGAGTTGGGCTGGATATATTGCTAGAAGATATAATAGATGGACAATTGAAATCTTAAACTGGATTCCAAGAGAGTGTAAAAGACCTATAAAGAGACCATATGTGAGATAGATGGATGAAATAAGAAAATCTGCTGGAGTGATGTGGAGAAGAGAGACTAGACATCAAAGAGGGAATGAACTTAGAAAGACCTTTATTCTACAGTGGATTGATAATGGCTAAAATGATTATGATGATGATGATAATAATAGAAAACTCACACATGTAAACACTGAAGTTTTACTTGATAACACCTAATCAACCTATTTTAATTTGGGTCCACCAATAATCTGATAGTGATCAATACAATAAATTTTTATTCAAAAGTTGAAGATATGTTGTCTCAACTGTAGAGTCATGCACTCATTTAAACATTAATAAATTGTAGTATTATATATTATTAAATAACTTGCTGTATATACTCTTTACTTCAGTGCTGAAAATACTTCAAAAAAATCTCTATAATAAAATTATCTCAAACCAGTAATGTTTTTTTTTTAATCTGAATAAGTTTGGCAGTTTCTTTATAAATGGATGGATTCAAGTATTAAACAACCCATGAAGATCCATAAACAATGCTTTTCAACAGCTTAAAAGATGCAGGAAACCTTATTAAATTCTTTGTTGATAACAACACATTGTTAAAGTAATTTCATATATCAACTGCATAATTGAAATTATATTTTAAAAAAGTAGTAGATTTTCTTGTTGAGAACTTGGAGGTTTGTAAATTCATAAGAATTAAAAGACATTTTTTTTATGAAAAATAATTAAATTTGTAAAATTGCAGGATTAGAGATTGCATTGCAATCTAGAATGCCATGCAGAAATATATGTCAGTCATCTGACATAAGAGACAATTTACACATTTATTAAAAGATTAACAAATATCTTATCCTTTCTGGAACTGAAATGCAACTTATATATTCACTGGTAAAATCAATTAAAATATTTCATCAATATGTTAAAATATTTGAGTCATATGATTGAATAATCAACTACAGTCTCTACTTTAGTAACAACCAAGCTTATAAAAAAAATCTAATTAGTTTTTGGATTATTAATGACCTGACATTTATCTACAAGAATCTTATATCTAGATTATTAATTAAACAAGGCAAAACTCTCCATAAAGTAGTGCAACCCTGTGCCAACCAGAGTAATCAATGGATGGCAGAAGGCTTGTGCATAAAATCCCTATCTAATGCCTACTCATCCAATATCCCCAGACTAGTTTCTGGCTTGTCGCTTTCATCAGTGAGGAGTTTTGGATCTGAGAGCACTACCCCTAGATCTTAGGATCTAATGCAACCCTTCAGCAACCACCTTTTATCTCTACTTAACTACAAAACCATGAAAATAAAATTTAAAACACAAAAATATCTTCCAATCTAAGCTCAGTGGCTTATATAGTCATATGGGTCTGAACTCAGTTCAGCATGCATACATTTTGGTGTCTTTGGCTCTTAAACAACCATAGCTACCACTATCCTATTAGGCAGGATTGATGTTAAACAATTAAGCATCACATGATCACCATCTCTCATACTAGCACATAATTGTTTATAAACAAGGCCAAACTCTCCATACAGTAGTGTCACCCAGTGCCAACCAGAGTATGAGAGATGGTGATCATGTGATTATTAATTATCAGCATGCTCTATTCATTAATTATATTACTTATTTCACAGGAAATTTTGTTTATTTCAAAATTTTTCTCCAATGTATTTTTTTAAGTCTTTTCTAATTATATTAATATATATATTATCTACAATGGAAAGCAGTTTAATCCATTATGTTTATATATATATATAATTAAGAAAACAAATCATAAATTTCGTAACTTGCTTTTAAGCTTGTATTTAAATGTTCACTAGAGGGAGCTTACCAATATATTTAATCAAGCTTTATTTTATAAGTGACGAAAGAGAAAGAATTCAAAATCTCTATCAGAGAGTCCATATCTATGGCTCACCTCAGTGGAGCACTGGGACTCTAGAAACTAGATCCAAAATACTAACTCAAAAGTCAGCATTTATAAAACACGTTACTATCAATTTGAAAGTCTGAACTTTTCAGACATGTAAATGTCTTCAAATCCAGTCTTACAAACCGGATAGCTATATGGATCTGATTCAGCTCAGTTTCATCATATAGTAATAGCCTCTGCAATATAGCATCGCAAAAGCCTTCAAAGATACACTTATAATAATTTTAAAAAGTCATAAATTTCGTAAATTGCTTTTAAGCTTGTATTTAAATGTTCACCAGAGGGAGCTTACCAATAGCTCTAATCAAGCTTTATTTTATAAGTGCTGAAAGAGAAAGAATTCAAAATCTCTATCAGAGAGTCTCTATCTCCAAATCAATTGTTTTTGAGCTTATGGCTCACCTCAGTGGAAACTGAGCTGAATTCTGACCCATATAGCTATCTGGTTTGTAAGACTGGATTTGAGGACATTTACATGTCTGAAAAGCTCAGGCTTTCAAATTGATAGTAACATGTTTTATAAGTGCAGACTTTTGTGTTAGAATTTTGAATCTATTTTCTAGAGTCTCAGAGCCCCACTGAGGTGAGCCATAAGCCCAAAACCAATTGGTCCAGAGATAGGGACTTTCCGGTAAAGATTTTGAATTCTTTCTTTTTCAGCACTTATAAAATAAAGCTTGATTAGAGCTATTGATAAGCTCCCTATGGTGAATATATATATATATTGTAACGAGCACAGACGTTCGTTACATTGTTTTTTTATTTATTTATTAAACATGAAAGTAAATTAAAAAGTTCGCATTTAAAAATTTTCTTTAAGAATTAAAAATTGAAATTAAATATCATCTTAAATTCGTATATATTAAATCGCACAGATAAAAAAAAATTATTAAAATAAAACTGTATTAAAAATAGAAAATGTATTTTAAAAACAAAAACTTAAAAAGATTTGGAGATAAAATTATATCTTTAAATATATCTTTGATTTGGAAAACAGGTTAATTAATCAGAAATGGAAATGATAAATTTAATTAGTCAAATGTAAACCAGCCTTGTGCATTTAAATGTAAAAACAGCGGTCAGATAGGAAAACAATAGAAACAAATAGCCAATGAAAGAAATCCATCAGGAAATCGGACCTCAGCGAAAGGAACATCACATCGATGACATAATGCCAAGTCAATCCTTCGAATACGTATAAAAGGAAAATTTGGAAATTATTAATTAGTGACTGGAAATTGATTATTACGATGTGACTATATGTAGTAGTACGGAGTTGGAAGTGAAGGAGTTGACAGACGCACTGTCAATTCTTTCAGCTGTTAAAGAAAGGAGAAATGAACTATCGTTTCCTACATTGAGGACCAATTACACTAAAAAAACCTCCGAATGAATAAATAAAACAATGGCTAAATGGATACCAATCTTAGGACGGCGTGGGAATTCACGTTCACGGCAGCAATGGATAAAGATGAACTGTTTTAAACCGTAAGAACTTTATAAATAATGAACATTAAATTAAAATTTTCTATATTTAAATGATTGCAATATGATCCTATCTGACCAAACTAAATTCTTTATTAATAGTGTTATTTGATGTATTTTTTTTCTTATTTATGTAAAATCATTTCCATTTATTTATTTTTTATTCTTTAAGTTTTTAGCATGATTTTTTTTTGTTTTTCGTTAAATTAATTATATAAATGTTAAACTTAAGTCGGGCGTGAATGGCTGTATAGATTTGTAAAATTATATTAGGGGAGAGTAATCTTAGGTTATTTGTTTCATGGTTAAATTGGGTCAATGGATTGGATATATTGGTGTGATTAGTAGATGTAATATTGATTCGCTATGGGCAGAATCGCTTCATATGCCGCACACTTCCGTTTGCCTATGGAAGGAATTATAAGTCGGATACCGCAGTTCCTTTCTATGGAGTTTTTTTTGTTTTATTGCTCTTCTTTGCAGATAGATGTAATATTCCTATCTCATAAGAGGCAATTTCTTCTCTTAACCTTTTGTGCTGCCGTATTTTATTACACTGAATACATCGATATATCAGATGAATTGACGCCAGTTTGACTACGAATTTTAGCCTAAGGTTAAATAGGGATAGAATGTTTATTTTCAAAAGCAAATTTATGTGGTCTATTCATACTCGACCCTAAATAAAAATGCATTAAATTTAAGTTGTTTATAGACGCTTGCATGGATTGTTTATTGGTTAACTATGTTTTGCGTTTCCATATTTGATCAAAATATATAGACATTCGATAAATAATGATACCTTACGGTGAGTATCTAAAATGTATTTATTCGGATGTCTTTTAAGTTACTGGTGACAATGCAAGTATCTTATGGTGAATACTATTGGGTTACATATAAATTTCCCTCCGCAATTGTCAGTAATCAATAATTTTGTATTTTGATTGTTTATGTTTCTTTTGAAATGTTTTTGACCGTGAAATCTATGTAACCGATCTATATTCAACATTATAAACAAGCTTTCATAAATTTATCTGTGCGAACTTAATTAAAATGTAAAATTAGAATATAATAGTAATTAAATGTAAATTAAAGTCAAAAATCAAAGTTAAAATAATGTTAAATGTTAAATTGTAAAACTAATACTAAAATAATTTTAAATCTTATATATATGTGCATAAATAAATGTTTGTATGCTAATTACTGGCAGTGGCTTATTTTATTTATTTTTTAATGTTGAAATCTAATTAGATAAGATATGGTATTATTAAATCTCTGCTACTTCCTGAGCTAGTGACATGGGTAATGACCGGAACCAAAATATTTAAAAAAATTTTTTTTTTGACTTACGTATTTGCCTACTTTATAAATTTTTCTAGGTTCAAATGCCTAGATGGCGCCTCGTAGTGCAGATTACGTGAAGTCGTATTCTCTGGATTGTTACAACTGGTGCCCAATGTGGGGCCTATCTTTAATAAACCACATATACCCTGAGCAAATTTTATCAAAATGAAATATTTTTATCTGTTTACATATAGTCGTATACTTTAAATCTTATAAAAGCTCTGCCAGTAAAAGAAATAGCACATATATTAAACACGAGAAAGTATAAATAATTTTAAACTGTATTTCGTTAAAAAGAAAGTCAAGGTTGCGATTGATATGTTTTTTTGTTGTCGTAATATAAATTATACTTTAACGTGTATAGGCGCGCACAGCCACGTAAGTTTATGATCGAAATGTGGTACCTTACGATGAGTACTGTTGGGAATTTACTTCAGTGTAATCCTATTTAAGCATTTTAATCAGTCATAAATAAGTTGGTGGTATTTATAATTGTGCTGCAAATATACACGTATAAATCCATTATCTTTCAAAATATATTTACTTCAATGCAACCTTCTTAAATAAATAATTTATAAAATAACTTGCTTGTCATGCCATGTGTAAAAATAAAATGTATAAAAAAAATAATAATAGAACTCTTGTGGGGAGGAGGCGTAGACGTAAATGGTCCTTAGGAAAGCGATAGTAAACATGTTTTTTATATATAGTCTTTATACTAACCGAATGTTTGTAAATTTTGTTAGTCGTGTATCGTAATTACTAACCCTAAGTAAAATATTTTTTTTTGATCATTTTTTAAGCAACTTTACTGATATGTAACGAGCACAGACGTTCGTTACATTGTTTTTTTATTTATTTATTAAACATGAAAGTAATTAAAAAGTTCGCATTTAAAATTTTTCTTTAAGAATTAAAAATTGAAATTAAATATCATCTTAAACTCGTATATATTAAATCGCATAGATAAAAAAAATTATTAAAATAAAACTATATTAAAAATAGAAAAGGTATTTTAAAAACAAAAACTTAAAAAGATTTGGAGATAAAATTATATCTTTAAATATATCTTTGATTTGGAAAACAGGTTAATTAATCAGAAATGGAAATGATAAATTTAATTAGTCAAATGTAAACCAGCCTTGGGCATTTAAATGTAAAAACAGCAGTCAGATAGGAAAACAATAGAAACAAATAGCCAATGAAAGAAATCCATCGGGAAATCGGACCTCAAGAAAGAAACATCACATCGATGACATAATGCCAAGTCAATCCTTCGAATACGTATAAAAGGAAAATTTGGAAATTATTAATTAGTGACTGGAAATTGATTATTACGATGTGACTATATGTAGTAGTACGGAGTTGGAAGTGAAGGAGTTGACAGATGCACTGTCAATTCTTTCAGCTGTTAAAGAAAGGAGAAATGAACTATCGTTTCCTACATTGAGGACCAATTACACTAAAAAAACCTCCGAATGAATAAATAAAACAATGGCTAAATGGATACCAATCTTAACACGGCGTGGGAATTCACATTCATGGCAGCAACGGATAAAGATGAACTGTTTTAAACCGTAAGAACTTTATAAATAAGAAACATTAAATTAAAATTTTCTATATTTAAATGATTGCAATATGATCCTATTTGACCAAACTAAATTCTTTATTAATAGTGTTATTTGATGTATTTTTTTTCTTATTTATGTAAAATCATTTCCATTTATTTATTTTTTATTCTTTAAGTTTTTAGCATGATTTTTTTTTTGTTTTTCGTTAAATTAATTATATAAATGTTAAACTTAAGTCGGGCGTGAATGGCTGTATAGATTTGTAAAGTTATATTAGGGGAGGGCAATCTTAGGTTATTTGTTTCGTGGTTAAATTGGGTCAATGGATTGGATATATTGGTGTGATTAGTAGATGTAATATTGATTCGCTACAGGCAGAATCGCTTCATACGCCGCACACTTCCATTTGCCTATGGAAGGAATTATAAGTCGGATACCGCAGTTCCTTTCTATGGAGTTTTTTTGTTTTATTGCTCTTCTTTGCAGATAGATGTAATATTCCTATCTCATAAGAGGCAATTTCTTCTCTTAACCTTTTGTGCTGCCGTATTTTATTACATTGAATACATCGATATATCAGATGAATTGATGCCAGTTTGACTACGAATTTTACCCTAAGGTTAAATAGGGATAGAATGTTTATTTTCAAAAGCAAATTTATGTGGTCTATTCATACTCGACCCTAAATAAAAATGCATTAAATTTAAGTTGTTTATAGATGCTTGCATGGATTGTTTATTGGTTAATTATGTTTTGCATTTTCATATTTGATCAAAATATATAGACATTCGATAAATAATGATACCTTACGGTGAGTATCTAAAATGTATTTATTCGGATGTCTTTTAAGTTATTGGTGACAATGCAAGTATCTTATGGTGAATACTATTGGGTTATGTATAAATTTTCCTCCGCAATTGTCAGTAATCAATAATTTTGTATTTTGATCGTTTATGTTTACTTTGAAATGTTTTTGACCGTGAAATCTATGTAACCGATCTATATTCAACATTATAAACAAGCTTTCATAAATTTATCTGTGCGAACTTAATTAAAATGTAAAATTAGAATATAATAGTAATTAAATGTAAATTAAAGTCAAAAATCAAAGTTAAAATAATGTTAAATGTTAAAATGTAAAACTAATACTAAAATAATTTTAAATCTTATATATATGTGCATAAATAAATGTTTGTATGCTAATTACTGGCAGTGGCTTATTTTATTTATTTTTTAACGTTGAAATCAATTTAGATAAGATATGATATTATTAAATCTCTGCTACTCCCTGAGCTAGTGACATGGGCTAACGATCGGAACCAAAATATTTAAAAAAATTTTTTTTTTTTGACTTACATATCTGCCTACTTTATAAATTTTTCTAGGTTCAAATGCCTAGATGGCGCCCCGTAGTGCAGATTATGTGAAGTCGTATTCTCCGGATTGTTACAATATATATATATGAGAGCAAGTAGTCTCTTGAAAGCACTCAGTTCTTTAATTTAATAGCTTTATATTTTAATAAGTTAAAATTTTCACTTTATTCTAGTTTCATTATCTGTGCAAACAGCGCATATATATATATTGTAAC
>JAQFVV010002505.1:0-24578 GCA_028023455.1 Epiperipatus broadwayi | reverse complement strand
GTTATATACAAGAATTAAAACATGCAAAACTCTCCATACAATAGTGCTACTCCAGTGCCAACCAGAGTGAATTTAGGTGCAATGCTCTCAGATCCAAAGCTCCTCACTGAATAAGGCCACAAGCCAGAAACTAGTCTGGGGATATTGGATGAGTAGGCATTAGATAGGAATTTTATGCACAAGCTTGGCACTGGAGTGGCACTACTGTATGGAGAGTTTTTCCTGTTTTAATAACAGTAATGTGCTAGCATAAGAAATGTGATTTTAGTGGTTTAACACCAATCCTGCTTAATAGGATAGTGGTTGCTATGGTTGCTAAAAAGCCAAAGACACCAAAATGTATGGGTACTGAACTGGTTTCAGACCCATATGACTATATAAGCTATTGAGCTTAGATTGAAAATATTATTGTGTTTTCAATTTTATTTTCATAGTTTTGTAAATTAAGTAGAGATAAAAGGTGGCTGCTGGAGGGTTTGCATTAGATCCTAAGATCTAGGTGCACTAATAATGAAGGCTCCAAGCCAGAAACTAAATACCGGGATTATGGACGTTAGCATTAGATGGGGTTTTATTCACAAGCCTTTTTTATTACATGTTAATTATTCTAGATAGCACTAAATGGCATTACTGTATACGTATTTAATAATAGTAATCACCTTCAACATAAGGGGTAGTAATCATATGTGATGTTTATTGATTTAATATATAATAATATGTGTGAAACAAATTTTTATTATTTATATAGATGGTGCCAATTTTGTTATCACTTATTTTTTCAATAGTTCGCTAATAAATTAACCATAAAATGCCATAGAAGTTGGACTTAATACCATGATATTACCAATTCAATAGAGTGGTACTGTTCTCTGGTATACCTTTAGAACATTCTGTTGGCTGTTTGCAATCTTCTCATTGAGTAGCACTGATTTTGAATATAGCCCTTTGTTTTAGCCCATTATCTTCCCCCGGCAACTAAGAACCAAATGGTGCTGATTGTATGCCATAACATCATCTATCCTATGTACCGTTCTGCTTCCTTCCATGATCCAATCCTTTGTGGTGCTGTTTCTCTTATTACCCCTTAGAAAACTATGCAATGGTAGAAGTTTATATACATCACCTATTAAAGATGGTGTTATAATGTTTTTGTGATGATTAATTAAAATTTTACTTCCACCAAGTATCTTTCAAACTTAATATTGTGACATATTTCATAAAAATCAATCTTTTTTTTAATTATTTATTTAAAGTGGTTTTTTCTTTAAATTTAAAATATATTTTTCTAAATATTTTGAGTTGTTGTTTTTTTTAAAGTAATTTTATATTTCTAAACTTTCTTATTTACCAAGATGATTTATTTTATGTATTTTTTTTTTTACACTTTCAAACAATATTATTTAATGACTTTCTAAATATTACAAATTATTCTATTAAGTTTATTCCTTTTCAATTATTATTTTGCATGATATATTCACAAAGCTTTGTCATGGCTTAGGTAATATTTCCAAGGTCATATCAAGCCAGGAGCAAGGAAATGATGGCTGGTATGATCAAACTTTCTTTCCTCTGGGCCTTATACCAGAAGAATGGCACGGCTCCCTGTCTAAATAGATGTACTACTTGGTGAACTAGGGTTCTTTAGAGTTCACCTTAACTTACATTTAGATCACAGAATCTATTGTATTTAGAGATTTTTTTCTCGATAGTGGAGGGTGCCACAGAGTTGACCTGCATCTCACCCCCAAGAGACTTCTCATCAAGTGCTCTCTCTTATGTAAATCTCTATTAATCATTTACTTTAGAGCAGTACACAGATGCACTCTACATGGGATCCCATCTCTCTAGTTAATGAAAACATCTATGGTTGATGGTAATTATTTCGTTTTTCCCTGAAGAAATAAAATTACAGGGGTCTTACATTTTTATTATTAGACACAAGGCTTATAATTTGGCAGAAACAAGTACAAGCAATTTGAATCCTCAAAGCAGCTATTGCAGGATAAAGCGGGATTCATTACAGCTTTGCCCCTAAAGCCTTTCTTGGGATTCTAAAGCCTCTTCACTATCCCCTACAAGCAGGTGATATTGGCAGGGGAACTACAAGCAAATAGACTGTGCCCTTGTGCTAAAATATATATTCTATTCCTTTGAAAGGTTTCATACTGCTCCCTCTGCTTTAGTTCTATTCTCTTACGGGTTCCCCCCTTAACAAGCTTTCTATTAAAAAGTGATCCACCTGCCCAGCTCTGTAGAGGTGGAGCCAGATAATTATCAATCCACCTTTAATAGCCCATACATGAATGGACTGGGATGAATAAAAATTATTTGTGCAGGGAGCTTATTATAACCTATAGCTTATTCAGGTTGATGGACTGACATTAGCCTCACTTTCAAAAGCAGAATTATTTCCCACTGATAAGACTGCCCCTCAAAGTTCACTCTCTGTCTGCTTTGTTTACAGATCCACTTGTTTACTTATAATTACCCCCCCGACATGTTCCAGGAATTCAAAAACTAACCTTGGGAGCTGGCTATAACAAGTATTACCCCAGAAGCGCTACTGCCTCGCTATTGCATAAACCAGTGACTGTACCATGGCTTGTATATGATTTGAAACAGCGCCTACCTTTGAACTGCTTCTTGATGTTTTGGCAAGAAGCCTCTACCTGCTGCCTGTAACAGCCAGAAGGAGACTTCAGCATAGATTTTATTTTCTATCTCTTATCACCAGCCATAAGTGGATACCATTGCCTTCAGTATTCCTCAATCTTCACGGGTTTCAGATAAACTTAAAGCAAGCAGCCTTGGTTCATATTTACTTTGTCTTCAAGGGTTCATCGAGGCATTTTAGCCCTAATCATATTACCACTTCTAAACTTTTGTCTCCCGTCAGCCCAGATGAAATTCTAAAATTACCATGAGGTAAATCATCTTCTTCCTGTAGTATTTAAAAGCCTCAAAAACAGACAAGAAATTTTTTATACAGTCTTTATTATATGCGCAAATTCCACAGAAAGCTAGCTATGGCACCTCCCAACTAGCGTTCCAATGATTTAAACAAGAAGACGCTGTACCCAGTTTTAATGAAACCTCCAAAAAATAACATGTACAGGTTTACTAACAAAGAAAGTGATATTGATTATAAACTAAATGAATATTATTCATACATGCATCAACATACAGTTAAGTTTATTACTAACATTCATTTATAATGACATTCTATGACATAATGATATTTTCTTTTTTTTTATATCACCTGTTGCAACCTACTTATATTAGATTAATTCTTATTTTCTTTTTGTTTTTGTTTCATGAAATTACCCATAAGTTCAAATAAAATTATATTAAAGGGAACAACTTAATTTGTTTTATAGTATGCTTTTGGTAGTTTTTTTAATTTGGGTATAGGATATATCTAAATGAACTCTAAACATTATGAAATTTTTTTGAAAAAAGCGAGAGCAATACTTTGAGTAGATAATTAAGCGCGAAATCAGTTATAGTTTTTATTATTGGTAACTTTATTTATTTGCATTATAGAACCATCAAAGTAAAGTCATACGATGCTGAATAAGTTTAGTAAAGTTAATTACTTGTTCAGTAATTGAAAGTTCTGGTTTATCTTGTAGGATAAGTACATTATCACTAAAAGCTAATGAATACATATTCATTTTTAATAGTTGAAAAAGTTTAATTAAATTTGCATATTAATATCACGCTCGGGTCTGTGTCATCAGCACACCTCAATCACACCACCAGGATGACATCTCTCAGGTGCTTCCACATATCACCTTACACTTTCTTGCTAACACCATTCATCTCACATGTAAATTACAACATGGGTGAGTGTACAATCTCTTGGATCCAATTTAATTTCAATTGTCTATATATTATCTCTCATGTTGCCCCCCGCTTCACCCAACTCCACTTTAATGCCTGACGTTTTCTAAATAATATCAATTCCACCTTATTATTGTTCTCTTACCAAAATGTTGCATTTACTATCTCTTTTTTGTTAATCCCAACATGCATCTCTTCTTCCTTTTGCTTCTCCAACATGCATCTCTTCATATTTTTTTGAGTAGTGGTTGAAGTCTGTATTTGTCTTCTATTAAGGGTCCAAGTCTCTGATCCATAAGTAAGAATAGATACATTACATTTATTAAAGAAAATCTTCACCTTTACAAACACATAAGTATATTTTCTTTTAGCATCAAGTTGTTTCTACCAAAAGCATTCCAACCAAGTTTAACTTTATGATTAATTTCATCCATTATGTTTCCATCTGTATTAATCATTTGACCAAGGTGTTTGTAACTGTTGACTTATTCTAACTCAACTAACAAAATCTTTATTTGTCCTACTATGCGAAGAAAATCCATTAAACATTACCTAGGCCATTTTTAACATTTATCTTTTGGCCTACTTTCATCCCATATCTCTACTATAGCATTTATAAGGATCTATTGCATAGCTGGGCAAAAACAACTAAACAACACATAAATAATCACCATTTCACTTTCAGTCCTTTAGCTTCACATTTTAATCTATAAAATACTTCATGCAGCACTGCACTGTAAAAAGTTTTGGAGATATGGAGTCACCCTGTCTTAATTAATCCTCAATGTTGACTTTCCTGGTATCATTATCTGATCTAATTGTAGCTGTTGTAATTTTCATAAATATTCTTTAAAATATAGACAATATCTTGGATCTATACTGAATGATATCTTTAGAATGTCATTATGATGTATTAGCATTCTACGGTGGATTTCAACAATTATTAACTTATGGGGTTGTGATGAAAGAGAAGGCAGACTTAAAGGAGATAATAAATATCACTTGACATTTATTTACTGGTTAGAATCTCTACAGATTTCCTAATATAATGTTTATGAGTAGTTAGGTGGTTTAATGAATCTATAAATGAATTTCTAAATTGAATTTAAATTTTATGATATCTATCACCCAACAGAGACACTTAAATATTTACCAATTTCACAATATCCAACTATTAAACTATAGTTTTACTTTGATTAGTCATTAGGATTTGATTTAGTGCAGAAATTGTCTACACACTCAGGAGGTTACAATTTGTATTGCCATCCTCTTAATTCAAAGAAAACCTTTTGGTTCCTTCTTGGAGGCCTTAAAGGAGCTGAGACAAGCTGAATTCTTAATGTCCACTCCATACGTTCTTGCTCATTACAGCTGTTATTACTATGTGATTATTCATATGGTGCCTAAACACTGGATGGGCTACCTCACCAACATACATTAGCCACGCTTGATGAGGTTTGTGGATTTTTACCGCTTAGGTTTAAGATCCAAAAAACACCATGGACTTTCTTCTCAGGTGCCTGAGAAGTGAGCAGAATGAATACTTGTATAAATAATAAATATTTTCCAATATATATATATTGTAACCTAGTGTTATTGACACTTGGTTTGCCTAGCATTATTTCTGCAGGAAAACAATGCTATTCTTTAAAGAAATACAAAAAAGATAAAATAACAATAGTAATAATTGATTAATAAAGTATGCTATTCACTCCCTTTGGCATGCTTTGGGTGAATAACTAATAGATTTAATAACTCAATGTCATTTTTAAAGAGAGAACATGAATAATTTAATTGAGATATTAATAGTTAGAGCAAATTAATATGGTATAAAAGCTAAACAGTAATTGATTTTGGATGGGTAGAGGGGAGAGTGGATGTGTGTCTTATCATAAAGCACAATAACTTCTGGTAATTTTTTTTTTGTAAAAAAAAAAATATATATATATAATGTTTAAAGAATTATACATCACTGATTGTTAATTTAATGTATTTATTATTTTTTTTTTATAATATTGACAGATTACTTTCTGTAATCCAGGTAAAAATATTTTCACTAAAACTATATGATTGTAATAGGTTTTTCCTTTCTTTTGTTTACGATTATAATCAAATGAATATTTTCTGGAAGAGGGTCGCTAAAGAAAATAAAAAAAAAAAAAAAATAAATAATCTGCTTTTTTAGTTTTCAAGGAAGGAACAGTGCTGAAATTTGGTAACTCAATTTTTTCATTTTTAGCAGAAATAAATGTAATCAAAAAGTAAAATTTTAATAATATAATGTGTGGCTAAAATTTTACTGATAAGATAATCCTGATTTTCTTTGCCATCTACCTATTTAAAAGACCTTTTATACTTAAAAAAATTTATTGTCTCATGCTAAAAGTTCAAAAATGACAGATGTAACTAAAAGAGTCACGAAAAAATTATATTATATCTAAAATTAAAGGAAGATAAATGATTTCCAAGTGAGAAACAATTATTTATTAACTTTATGTCCTTTATTGTATTTCTTGGTATAGAAAGAAAAAAAAATAATTGAAAGAAATATTTTGAAACCAAGGAAAATCAACTAGAACATTTTCGCGCTCTTTCTCAATATTGTCTGCCTTTACAAACAATGTAGTTACATACGTTAAAATATGTTTTATTCACCAAGAATTGTCTGGAAATAATAATAATAATGATAAATAAGATTAAATTATGCACCTGTATATTTAAAAAAAAAAAGTATACAAAAATATAACTTTCTCAGAGTAAATATAGGAAAAAGTTATATAAGGGCATTCTTACGGAGAAGTTACCGTTAAAAAATCAAATTCTAAAGTATGAACAAACCCAAATATCTTAGTGACTTAATGATAAAAATAAATGATATATTCTATTATACATCAGTTGGAATTATTAACACTTCATGTACACGTAAATTGACTGCAGTTATTATCATAATAATCTCTCGGAAAATTGCGCATTTTCATCCATAAGTAAGCTAGCTAATAAGTATACGTATAGCAATAAAAACAAAAAATATTGTGTATGTTTATCATCTATAGTCAACTGTTCGTTATGTTAGAATATGTATATTTTATTTTCTTGGATCCCAAATTGTAGTAGTTTAATTCAAGTAAGAATTAATCTTCAATTCTGCTATATGTTTCTGTACCTAATTTATTAAACGCACAAAATAAGAGAAAACTTTTATTTAAAGGAAATATACCATGCGTTTATTGTTTTTAAACTTGCTTCATGAAATACGACTGGATAAAGCTCTTCACCTGGACCAATTGCTCAACAGAAAACATTTTCTAATGAGAGAGTATGCACTTGTTAATTAATGATTGTTTAAAACTAAGTTATAAATAATATGTATTTTTTTATATCACATAGATTAAAGTCTGTATGGTCAAGTGATATTTAATAGCCTTGTAATGACAAAGGTATGTTTTAATATAATTATTATAGGTTAAGTTGATATTTAACACGAAAAAAAAAAAAAAATCTATAAAATATGTTTTAATTATTACATACAATTGTAGGTAGAAATTTTGTATGTTAGATACGTAAAAGAAAAATATTTAGATATTTAAGGGGTGAAATAAATATTGAAAATTATCAGAAGTAACTAAAAAAAAAAAAAAAATGCTATAACAAAATATTTCTTGTTAAAGTTTTGAAACGAATTTATACTGTATTAATTGAGGAAGTTATTCCTAATTATTCTTAAATAACACATCCACTTTATTTAGTTTAAGATAGTATGCTACCAACTATTTTGAATGTTCCTTTATTAAAATTAAAATTATTATACTTTTATTCTATGATGTCCATTGATTTCAGATGTTGATCAAAGTATACATGGTAACATAGTTTATTATAATCAGTGTATTTACTTATCCTGCCCAGATATAGCATTGGTATATGCTTAATATTCGCATAGGTAATAATTATAATGTATTTATTTTGTGGGATGAAAAATGATCTCCCCAAAAGCTTTGTTTTCCATCAGAGGAAGATTTTAAATATAATGTTCGGGTATGTTTATAGTCCAAGTGATCGATTATCATAGATAGGACGATCAAGAATTTATCTAGCATTTAGTATGCTTCATTCGTTTAAATCCCAGGAGAGGATTGCATTTGGTGTGTGTTCGTTGTATGCCCAAGTAAGAGGCAAGAAACCACCAAAATATTTTAATGTAGTAGATTACTTTACAGACCTTGTGGTTATTCCATATTCCTCATGTGAAAATAAAGATAGCTCCACCATGGAAGGTATTGATTATTGTGCTTAATTTTGAAAGTTCGGGCAAGATAAAGGTTATATTGGAGGTGTTAGTTCCTCAAGATCCACTTTAGTATAAATAGTGTGTTAGTAACTAGGGTCAATATCTGTATTGTGCTGCTAAATATTGCTAGTATTTGACAAGTAAATCAATGGAGAAAGTAATTAAAATTGCGTAGTTTTAAAACGCTTATTTACTGAAGGAATATTCAAATGCAATATTTAATTCTGGTTAGTAATTAAATAATACTCATATGTCAAAAGTATACATATGAATAAAATTTGTATCATAACTTAAGTTAGCATTAAGTTAAATGTAAGATGGTAAGGGTAACTTCTGATAACTGGCCTATAATTAGAATAGGTTATCCCATTAAAGACCATAAATAAAGTAAATGTATTAGAAATAAATTTAATATTTTGCGTATTGCATATGATGGGATTAATCATTTAAAAAAAAAAAAAATAGTTAGTCAATAATTTTGAATAAAAGCTTCTACAAGGTTACCAAAATTTAATAAACAATGTATTGGTAATGAAATGTACTTTTAGTTAATCAATTCATATGATTGCATACGGAGAAGTAGTAATCTCTAGTCCATAACCAAAAGAGTATACAGATTAATGTCAGTTATATTTATATTTTTGTATTACTATGGGATTATTGAATAAATGTTCATATATTTTTTTTTGTGATAATAATAAATTATAGTTTTGTTAAAATTTGTTGTAGATTCATTTTTTTTTGTTTTTATATGCTAAATATAAGTGTTTGCACAATATTTGCAAAACCTTTTCTTGAGTCCGAAATCATTCCAAATTCTTAAAAAACTTAATATACCAGATAAATAAAGTTAAGCAGATCGGAATATGTCATTATATTTTAGTTTAATGATAATTATTTATGGAGTTGCACATTATTCCATTCCCATTTAGTTAAATTGTCTAAGTAATAAATCTTAGTTATATTATTATTGTTGTCATGGATGATGGAAGGACACAAAAAGCACCCTTGTCTTTTTATTATTCTGACTGAGATTCTGAAAAAAAAAAAAAAAAGGGCTGTGTTATTCAAAATTATACGTCATTATTGAATAGAATTATCATCTCTTTAAATAATATAGCAGTGGATATGAGAGATGAAGACACATTGAATTTAAGTAAAATAAATGTTTCCTATAGCCGACCAGAATGCCAGTCATATGCGACAACACAATACTGCCGAGCATTTCCTTACATGAAACAAAGAACCCTGAGATTAATATTATTATAATTATTCTTTAAATTAATAAGTGATCAATTATTGTTGTTATTACAATCGTGGCATGGCTTAAGAGAATTAAATGTACAATTGTATTATATGAAAGGTATTTTAGATCATATTGGAAAATAATGGATATGTTGTTTTATTTTGGTTGCCTTAACAACAACCAGAAAAATTAGTGTCACAAGTAGAAATAAATAAAAATAAAATAAATTAATAAAGAGTTAGAAATAATATAAATTTCTAATATATAAACTAAACTAATAAAAATAAAAAAAGGTTAGAAATGGCCGCCCAACTACAGGGGCCTTCGATGGCTATAGATGGCCACGAGGAATTTAGTAAACTTTTCTTGAAGTCAATATTAATATTGTTTGCATTTGAATGGATTAGTTATTCATTGATTAAAAATATTTGCCAATAATGAAATGTTTTAGCCATAAGATTTTATGTGAATATCTATTATATGATCTAATCTTTTGCCACTGAAAAATAAATAATTAAGTTGTCAGTTTATGATGTTATGGTCTGTAGGCAATTCCATAAAACACTGTAATGATTTTATCATTTATGATTATTTGTTTGTCTGGTCTTGTGATTAGCACTTATGCTATATTACATAATATCTAATGATATTTATATGGACTAAGAAGCATGTGAAAAAAAAAAGGGCATATTTAGTAGTTAATGTTGGAGCTTTAGGGATATTAAATGTCAGAGCATAGTTTTTGGTGTAGATTGTTTTTGGTAGGAGAGGCATGGAGGCAGGATGTCTTGTCAATAATTTCTTATTGATAAATTTATTAATAGTTCATTGCTAATATTTCAGTACTGTTAAATACTAAAAGAGTTAGAATTTTAATATGAGTGAAAACAAAGATAATCATAGTATTTCTGAGGATTTGGGAGGATCCCAAGAGTTACAATCCCCTGATACACAGACTCTATATTTTAGTGTACAATTAAAAGAGGAAGGGGAAGATTTGGATATAGCTAACCCAGAAGAAGCCACAATAATAAAGGGAAAACATGAAAATGAGCCAGATCAATTAATGAGAAATACATTGGAGGAATTCTTGAAAAAATTAGAAAAATCAAATAGTGAATTGAAAAGTGAATTAAAAAGTCAGATCCAAAACTCAAATAGTAAATTAGAACAATCAAATAGTGAATTAAAAAGTCAGATACAAAACTCAAATAGTGAATTAAAAAGTGAATTAAAAAGTCAGATCCAAAACTCAAATAGTAAATTAGAACAATCAAATAGTGAATTAAAAAGTCAGATCCAAAACTCAAATAGTAAATTAGAACAATCAAATAGTGAATTAAAAAGTCAGATACAAAATTTAAATATTAAATTAGAGAATCAAATGCAGGAGATCAAAGAGACATCTCAAAATCAAGTACAGGAGATAAAGGACTTAAGGGAAGATTTGAGAAATCATGTAGAAGAATCAAAATTGGCCTCTGAAAAGCTGGAAATAAGAATAAGGAAAGAGATCGAAACAAATTCTGAAAGGGCAGAAAGACGAAGAGCACACGTCTGAAGGACTTTAAAAGTCAATATATTGTATTAAACAATGAAGTACAGGAAATAAGAAATTATCAAAAGGAAACAGTAGTATTCCAAATAGAAGTTCAGGATAGAGTTGAATCTATTAAGGGAGAATTAGACAGTGCTAGAAGTAAAGTTAGTAATTTGAAAGAGGAAGTTAAAAATATAACTCTCAGCACCTGACAATGTAGCGAAAGGATGTCAGAGCCAGATTACGAGATTAATAGCTAAACTAGAAACTCAAGAGTTAACCCAATGTGAGATTAATCAAAATCTAGAAAGTGAGCTAAGTCAAGTTATGGGAAGAGTAGAAAATTTTAATGATATAATAAAGAGTAATGCACAGCTATTACATAATAATCTCCAAGATGAAATAGGGGAATTAATGACTCAGTGTGAGAATAAAGTCTATCAAAGGTTAGAAGATAAATTCGGGATAGATAAAGATGAAACTATTAACCAATTGGAACAACAGATTAAACACTTAAATGTAGGCCTAAAAGATAGTTCAAAGAGAATAGATTGTGAATGGCAGAACTATAAGTTAGAATTAAAGAGTCGAATGCAAGCTATAGACTATAATAGGGATAATTTTACAAAAAGTAAAAAAGTTGTTCAAAGTAAAGGTTTATCTGAAACTCAAGTAAAGGAAACAAATAATGGTCATAATAACCAAGTAATATCTGAGTTACATATGGTAATTAATCCAGTAGAATCAATATACGATCCATTAAATGAGGCTAGAAGTAAAGTCATGCTAGAGCCAGAAAGTAATAGCTCCATGGCCTTAAAATTCTTAAAAATAAAATTTTTAGAGGTGAATATCTGGAGAATCCACACGAGTATCTCCAGATTCTGGAGGAGTTATTCACCTTATGTCATTTATCTGAGATAGAAAAGATTGCTATTGCCACTAACCATTTGTGTGCAGCATCTAAAGACTGGTGGCAATCATTATTTATTAAACCAGAAACATATGGAGACTTCAAATATCTTATGTTAGCCAGTTTTTGGGGGGAAAGACCGCCAAGATAACCTGAGATATCAGATATCTCAGGAAAGATATCAGGTAAATAAGGGTAGTTATACTCAGTTTTTCAGGAGTCAGGCCATCAAATTGAAAACCTTGACAGCTTATCCTTTATCTGAGACACAAATTGTGCGAATAGTTCGCCATAATCTGCCGAGGCATATAGAGCAGATCTTGATTGCTGCTGACAGACATACCATAGAAGAGGTAGTAGAAATTTTAGATTCGTTAGAGACCAGCGATAGGGAATATTGATAATAGAATTAGGGTAAATAGAGACACCCATCCGATGGTGAGTAATATCAATTTCGCAGATAGGTCACATATGGGAAGGAGGAAGTTAGTTAGAGAAAAGGATATTATAGGATGAATCCCTATGGTAGACAGAATAGCCACCTCAGTAGGCCAACAGTTAAGAGTAGAATTCTGAATGAGAATCAGCCTTCTACTAATGGTATCCCAACAATACCAAAGAAAAATATAAAAGGTAGTAAAAGTAGCGGGGCATTAAATTAAAAAAGACCTCGCAGGAATGTTCCTCACTTCGGGGCCCTGTTTTTAAACATATGGGGAACAGCATAATGTAGAACATGACCAAGCACTGGCCAGAATTAACCTTAAAAAGATGGGTGATAAACGCACTCGTTATTCCAAAACCAGTCCACATCCTTTTAAAGTCCATGATTTTGTTTTAATTAGAACTCCCCATGTGAGCAATCTCCGGAAACATATGTTTAGAAAATTCATGTATCTTTATGAAGGCCCCTATGAAATTGTGAAACAAGTGGGTGAGAATGCCTTTTAGTCTCAACCCCTGATGGAACAAGAGGTACCTATAATGCCCGAAGCTTACTATCATATCCCAAGCAAAATTAAATCCTTTAAACTGTATTTATTGACATAAGAAAGAAGTAGGATATAAACTTAGTAATACCCTAAGAAGTGTTAAAAAAATGCATATATTATTTTGTTTTTTTATTTATTATAATGGTGGGAGAATTGTAACCTAGTGTTATTGACACTTGGTTTACTTGGCATTATTTCTGCAGGAAAACAATGCTATTCTTTAAAGAAATAAAAAGATAAAATAACAATAGTAATAATTGATTAATAAAGTATGCTATTCACTCCCTTTGGCATGTTTTGGGTGAATAACTAATAGATTTAATAACTCAATGTCATTTTTAAAGAGAGAACATGAATAATTTAATTGAGATATTAATAATTAGAGCAAATTAATATGGTATAAAAGCTAAACAGTAATTGATTTTGGATGGGTAGAGGGGAGAGTGGATGAGTGTCTTATCATAAAGCACAATAACTTCTGGTAATTTCTTTTTGTAAAAATATATATATATATATATAATGTTTAAAGAATTATACATCACTGATTGTTAATTTAATGTATTTATTATTTTTTTATATTGTCAAATTACTTTGTAATCCAGGTAAATAATACTAAAACTATATGATTGTAATAGGTTTTTCCTTTCTTTTGTTTATGTTATAATCAAATGATTATTTTTCTGGAAGAGGTCGCTAAAGTAAAAAAAATAAAAATAAAAATAGATAGTCTGCTTTTAGTTTTCAAGGAAGGAACAGTGCTGAAATTTGGTAACTCAATTTTTTCATTTTATTTTGCAGAAATAAATGTAATCAAAGTAAAATTTTAATAATATAATGTGTGGCTAAAATTTTTTTGATAAGATATCCTGATTTTCTTTGCCATCTACCTATTTAAGGACCTTTTATACTTAAAAAAATTTATTGTCTCATGCTAAAGTTCAAAAATGACAGATGTAACTAAAAGAGTCACGAAAAATTATATTATATCTAAATTAAGGAAGATAAATGATTTCCAAGTGAGAAATAATTATTTATTAACTTTATGTCCTTTATTGATATTTTCTTGGTATAGAAAGAAAAAAAAAATAATTGAAAGAAATATTTTGAAACCAAGGAAAATCAACTAGAAACATTTTCGCGCTCTTTCTCAATATTGTCTGCCTTTATGTAGTTACATACGTTAAAATATGTTTTATTCACCAAGAATTGTCTGGAAATAATAATAATAATGATAAATAAGATTAAATTATGCACCTGTATATTTAAAAAAAAAAAAAAGTATATAAAAATATAAACTTTCTCAGAGTAAATATAGGAAAAGTTATATAGGGGCATTCTTACGGAGAAGTTACCGTTAAAAAAAATTTATAATTCCTAAAGTATGAACAAAACCAAATATCTTAGTGACTTAATGATAAAAATAAATGATATATTCTATTATACATCAGTTGGAATTATTAAAACTTCATGTACACGTAAATTGACTGCAGTTATTATCATAATAATCTCTCGGAAAATTGCGCATTTTTAGATCCATAAGTAAGCTAGCTAATAAGTATACGTATCGTCAATAAAAACAAAAATATTGTGTATGTTTATCATCTATCGTCAACTGTTCGTTATGTTAGAATATGTATATTTTATTTTCTTGGATCCCAAAATTGTAGTAGTTTAATTCAAGTAAGAATTAATCTTCAATTCTGCTATATGTTTCTTTACCTAATTTATTAAACGCACAAAATAAAAGAAAACTTTTATTTAAAGAAAATAATACCATGCGTTTATTGTTTTTAAACTTGCTTCGTGAAATACGACTGGATAAAGCTCTTCACCTGGACCAATTGCTCAACAGAAAACATTTTCTAATGAGAGAGTATGCACTTGTTAATTAATGATTGTTTAAAACTAAGTTATAAATAATATGTATTTTTTTTATATCACATAGATTAAAGTCTGTATGGTCAAGTGATATTTAATAGCCTTGTAATGACAAAGGTATGTTTTAATATAATTATTATAGGTTAAGTTGATATTTAACACGAAAGAAAAAAATCTATAAAATATGTTTTAATTATTACATACAATTGTAGGTAGAAATTTTGTATGTTAGATACATAAAAGAAAAATATTTAGATATTTAAGGGGTGAAATAAATATTGAAAATTATCAGAAGTAACTAAAAAAAAAAAATGCTATAACAAAATATTTCTTGTTAAAGTTTTGAAACCAATTTATACTGTATTAATTGAGGAAGTTATTCCTAATTATTCTTAAATAACACATCCACTTTATTTAGTTTAAGATAGTATGCTATCAACTATTTTTGAATGTTCCTTTATTAAAATTAAAATTATTATACTTTTTATTCTATGATGTCCATTGATTTCAGATGTTGATCAAAGTATACACGGTAACATAAGTTTATTATAATCAGTGTATTTACTTATCCTGCCCAGATATAGCATTGGTATATGCTTAATATTCGCATAGGTAATAATTATAATGTATTTATTTTGTGGGATGAAAAATGATCTCCCCAAAAGCTTTGTTTTCCATGAGAGGAAGATTTTAAATATAATGTTCGGGTATGTTTATAGCCCAAGTGATCGATTATCATAGATAGGACGATCAAGAATTTATCTAGCATTTAGTATGCTTCATTCGTTTAAATCCCAGGAGAGGATTGTATTTGGTGTGCTCTTCCGATCTGTATGCCCAAGTAAGAGGCAAGAAACCACCAAAATATTTTAATGTAGTAGATTGCTTTACAGACCTTCGTGGTTATTCCATATTCCTCATGTGAAAATAAAGATAGCTCCACCATGGAAGGTGTTGATTATTGTGCTTAATTTTGAAAGTTTGGGCAAGATAAAGGTTATATTGGAGGTGTTAGTTCCTCAAGATCCACTTTTGTATAAATAGTGCGTTAGTAACTAGGGTCAATATCTGTATTGTGCTGCTAAATATTGCTAGTATTTGACAAGTAAATCAATGGAGAAAGTAATTAAAATTGCGTAGTTTTAAAACGCTTATTTACTGAAGGAATATTCAAATGCAATATTTAATTCTGGTTAGTAATTAAATAATACTCATATGTCAAAAGTATACGTATGAATAAAATTTGTATCATAGCTTAAGTTAGCACTAAGTTAAATGTAAGATGGTAAGGGTAACTTCTGATAACTGGCCTATAATTAGAATAGGTTATCCCATTAAAGACCATAAATAAAGTAAATGTATTAGAAATAAATTTAATATTTTGCGTATTGCATATGATGGGATTAATCATTTAAAAAAAAAAAAAATAGTAAGTCAATAATTTTGAATAAAAGCTTCTACAAGGTTACCAAAATTTAATAAACAATGTATTGGTAATGAAATGTACTTTTAGTTAATCAATCCATATGATTGCATACAGGAGAAGTAGTAATCTCTAGTCCATAACCAAAAGAGTATACAGATTAATGTCAGTTATATTTTATATTTTTGTATTACTATGTGATTATTGAATAAATGTTCATATATTTTTTTTTGTGATAATAATAAATTATAGTCTTGTTAAAATTTGTAGTAGATTCATTTTTTTTGTTTTTATATGCTAAATATAAGTGTTTGCACAATATTTGCAAAACCTTTTCTTGAGTCCGAAATCATTCCAAATTCTTAAAAAACTTAATATACCAGATAAATAAAGTTAAGCAGATCGGAATATGTCATTATATTTTAGTTTAATGATAATTATTTATGGAGTTGCACATTATTCCATTCCCATTTAGTTAAATTGTCTAAGTAATAAATCTTAGTTATATTATTGTTGTTGTCATGGATGATGGAAGGACACAAAAAGCACCCTTGTCTTTTTATTATTCTGACTGAGATTCTGAAAAAAAAAAAAAAAAAAGGCTGTGTTATTCAAAATTATACGTCATTATTGAATAGAATTATCATCTCTTTAAATAATATAGCAGTGGATATGAGAGATGAAGACACATTGAATTTAAGTAAAATAAATGTTTCCTATAGCCGACCAGAATGCCAGTCATATGCGACAACACAATACTGCCGAGCATTTCCTTACATGAAACAAAGAACCCTGAGATTAATATTATTATAATTATTCTTTAAATTAATAAGTGATCAATTATTGTTTTTATTACAATCGTGGCATGGCTTAAGAGAATTAAATGTACAATTGTATTATATGAAAGGTATTTTAGATCATATTGGAAAATAATGGATATGTTGTTTTATTTTGGTTGCCTTAACAACAACCAGAAAAATTTGTGTCACAAGTGCAAATAAATAAATAAGATAAATAAATAAACAAGTGCAAATAAACTAAAATAATAAAAATAAAGAGTTAGAAATAAAATAAATAAATATAAACTAATTAATTATATATTGGGTTATAAATAAATAAATTTAAAAAAGAATAAAAGAATAAAAACTAATTAAAAAAAAAAGATAATGGGTTAGAATATATATATACAATTATGACAGACAAAAATAAATCATGGCCCTTATTCTCAGGAGACTGTAAAGTCACCAACCAAGGCAGCAATTGGTGGCCAAAGGCAAAGGGTACTAAGAATCCCCTGATTGTGGACCCAGGCTGCCATTTGATGACGATTTTTTTATTTAGGTACTTACAACTGCAGATCACTTTCAAGTGAAGGAAGATTGTAAGAGTTAGAACTAAAACTGTCTTATATTAAATGAGACATTATTGGGCTTTGTGAAGTTAGAACAAAAGGTAAAGCAACAATTGTTTTAAAAAATGAACATATACTGTACTATAAAGGCACAAATATTGGAAATGCAAGTGGAATAGGATTCATTATAAATAAAAAGTGGAACAACATTGTGGAGATTGATCGTGTATCAGACAGAGTGGCAAGATTAGTTAAACAACTTAATAGCAGATACCAAATGCAGTGCCCCAACAAGTTCTCAAAATGATGAAGTAGTAGAAGATTTTTATAGATCGGAAGAGCAAAAGGCTTTTGATCAGAGTAAACAACATTTTAAAATTGTTATGGGAGACTTTAATGCTAGAATTGGTAAACAAATGAAAGATGAAAGTGCTGTAGGTAATTTTGGTTATGGTAATAGAAATGAGAGAGGACATAGACTTGTGGAGTTTGCAGGAAAAGGAAAACTTTATATTATGAATTATTATTTTGAGAAAAATGTTAAAAGGAAATGGACATGGAAGCATCTAAATGAAGGTACAGCAGAATTGGATTATATTTTGACTAACAGAAAATACATATTTCAAGATTCTAATGTTCTTAATAAATTTAACAGTGGAAGTGATCATCGATTAGTAAGATGTGAAATACATGTTAATGCAAAACTAGAGAGACGAAAATTATTAAGAAAAACAATATTTACAGTTGATATTTCTAATTTTCAGAAATATTCTAATGAATTTAAATTAGAACTTACAAATAGGTTTCAAGTATTAGTAGATTTTGAACATGATTCAGATTTGAATGAAATTAATATGAAAACAACTGATACACTTTTAAAAACTGCAACAAAAATAGCTGGTTGAAAAAAGCAGCACTTGACCAATAACATTTCTACTGAGACTAGAGAATTTATGAAAAAAAGAAAAAATATGAAGTTATACAAAAATGATGCATTAAAAAGGATTGAATATCTCAAATTCTGCAAAATGATGCGGAAAAGAGTTGAAAATAATTTAAGAAAGTATAACTGTGAACTAGCAAGAAAGGCACTAGAAGAGAATGAAAGTCTCAAGAGTATAAAACAATATTATTGGTAGGAAATTTATATCTGCAATAAGAAAGAAAGCTGGAATTATTACTAAAAAAAAGAGATGACATCATGAAATGGATAGAAGACTTTTATCAAGAATTATATAGTAATAAAGAACAAATACCTCCTATATCTATTACATCTTCTGAATTGCCCAGAATTTTAAATGAAGAAGTGAGACATGCAATTAAAAAAATTTATGAAGAAAGAAAAGACTCCAGGCAATGGTTGAATTATAATTGATATATTAAAAGAAGCAGGTAAAAAAATAGAATTTTTTTTTAGCAACGTTATATACCAAATGTCTAAATGATAAAAATGTGTCAGTTGATTGGAAGAATGCAGTATTAATATTAATATTTAAAAAAGGTGATAAAGAAAATATTAGAAATTACAGACCTATCAGCCTTTATCAGTTATATACAAAATTTTTACCAAGATAATTACAACTCATCTACAGAGAACATTGGATTTCCACCAACCAAGAGAACAAGCTGGATTTAAAAGTGGCTTTAGTACAGGAGATCATATCCAGGGATTGAGATAAGTTATAAAAAGGACAAATGAATATGAAGATGATCATCATGTATCAATGTCCCAGAACTATTTTTTTATTTTTATGAGTGATGGGTTAGAATTTATGTTGGTGTATCAAAATCATGATTGCATATCTTACCCTAAATTTACCAGTAATTAAATAAGTAACAGGTGTGAAGTGTATCTCTTTTAGATCCAGTCAGAGATGACTGTTGGTTGCTGATGATTGATGATTTGTCTGTTTTTTGTTGATTATTAATAAATTTTGGACTAATTGTTGTTGAATTAATTATTATTATTAGTGTATTTTTGGTGATATTATAGTTTATTAGTAATATTAGTATACTTATATTTATTCTTTGATGATGTCCTTAGTCTTTTAAATTTATTTGTTTATTTTGTGATATTTGGAAAATGAGAATATTGTCGCATTTCCTTTGATCACTCCTTTACTTTATACAATTACAAATGCCAACCCAACTCTGAACCTAATGATGTTTAAATTCTTGTGATCATTATATCAAATGACTTCATCACTGAAGATTCAAGTAAAATAACACATGAAAAAGAAAACTGTATTTTGATGAGAAATTAATTTTACAAAAATGTATTATTGTGAAATATATAAAAAGAGTATAGTTGATAATTAAATTATTATTTGATCATAAATTATAAAAATAGTGATATATATATATATATATGATTACTAGATGGAGCTTACCAATCAGATCCAACAAGCTTTGTTTACATAAATGCCAAAAGAGATAGAATTCAAACCAGCTGGTCTGGAGGTGGGTGACAATAGAGATTTTGAATTCTATCGCTTTCAGCATTTATGCAAACAAAGCTTGTTAGAGCTGATTGGTAAGCTCCATCTGTGATCATAAAATGCAAGCTTTAAGGTAAGTTACAAAATTTATAACTTGTTTTGATTATCATATCATATATATATATATATATATATATTCCATCTTTATTGTTAAAAGGAAGTTGTTCTGACAATAGTTTGAAATTGTTGATTGTTATTGATATTGGGATTTGTCTAAGTGTTGACTGTTTTTAATGATGTATATGAGTTTATATATAATGTTGTGTAGAAAATCAAAGCATAAATTTTAAAAATGGATTGAGCTTTTCATTGTCAGTTTGTTTAACTGTACTTTCAGTATTGTTGATAAATGGAGGATTTTATTATTAGCATGGGTCATTCCATGGAGTATTCTATTTCAACATTATACCAACACACTTAGATATTTTAATATTTCTGATTGTTTATCATCATTATTTAACTTAGTCCTGCCATGAACCATAGCCCCTAATACTCAAATATGCAAGGCATAGTGTTGAAATTTTATATTTCTTAGTCTCTAAGACTCAAAAGAACAATTCATAGTTTTAAATTTATCAGCTCAAAGGGACAGTGTTTTGACTAGATTTTTGCATTATTTTGGGAATGGTTTATAGGCATCTTAGAGTGTCTAAATTTTAGTAGATATTCTTAAGTTCATGCTGCATTGTGTGCTTATAATCCAATGGCTGGATTTTTTCTATTCAAGAATTGCATAGAAAAGCAGGTGAAATGAAACTTACTTTGTAAGATATTTTTTAAAAGTGCATATTTATATTCCTTCTCTATAAAAGCAATAAGTAATTTAACACAGATTTTTTGAATATTAAAAGTGTTATAATATAAATGTATAAGCTGTAAGAGCAAAATTGAAAAAAAATGAAGAAAGAATGTGATCATGAAAGCAATTAGCAATCAATGGAATGAACTCGGAGAATAAAGGAGCTTTCCATGTTCATTCAATTGTTAGAAATGTTTAAAAAAATAAAAGTAGATATGATAAAGAAAATAGAAGGCAGCAATCAACAAAAGGAAGAGCATAATAAGAGGAAGTAAAAAAAAGTACAGAAAAAATGTTTTTAAAAAAATGAAAATAAATATAGTAAAAAATAGAGTTCAATCCAACAGAATCATGGCAATCAAAAAAGAGTGAGTTCATTATGATAGTTATAATGTAAGCCAAATATTAAAGCAGATGAAAAATAAAAAAATATTAGAAGAAATTGAGGAGAAAAATTATCAGAAAAGTAAAAAAGACAATAAAAAGAGGGGGACCAAAGTGTCAGAAAAATAATAATGTAAGCCAAATGATCGAAGAAAAAAGATAAAATATTGATGATATTGCTACAAATAAATACAGCATAGAGGCTGAAATTATTAATTTTATAATAATTATGTTAATGCTTTGAATGGATGATTACTTGGATAAAAACATATAAAAAATAAAATAAATAAAAAGGTGGGCAATGATATAAAATGTTATGATGGGAAAAAATTTAAAGAATTTTCATTGAAATAAATGGTAATGTAAGAGGGTAAGAAATGAAGTATAAATGAAGATAAAATGATGAATGGACCAAAGCAATTGAAGGAAAACACTAAAAATAAACAATAATCTATGAAAAAAATAAATCAGAAGATTGAAAAAATGGGGGAAAAAAGCTAGCTGAAATGACAGTCCAAAACATAGAACAAGAATAATAGAAAAAGAAATACAGAGAATCAAGAGATATACAAAATAAATACCAGAGAAACTTATGTTCAGATTTTTCAAAACTAGTTATCCCAAATAAAAGTAATGACACATGATGCTTTGCCAAATAACCCAATAATAAATGATTAGATATAACTCATCATATAAGTTCAACCAGATAATTATTTATATTGACAAAATAAATATTAAGCAGCATAATTAGCTATGCTAAGGAACTAAGCAGAATTAGAAATAGCATATTTTGGCTTTTAAAATTTTCAATACAAAGATTTCCAAAACTGAGGAGATAAAATTAGTATAAATAATAAGTCTGTTGAAAAAAATAATAACGTAATCTCTGGCCTGGATGAGAAGAAATCTGAACAGATAATTACTATCTTACCACTGTCTGACTCAAATAAAGATTACCAATTATTTGTGGATTAAAATATTTTCATAACCTTGGCTATCAAGAATAATAAAGTGACCACTAAAATATAGTTATAATAAAAATAAAATGTCAAACTTCATTTCATTGTCTTATGATTGTAAGGATGGCAAATTGTAATATAGTGAGCCATGACCACTTCTGACCATACCAATATTACAATCTTCTTAAATGTAGAATATATTTAATTAATCAGAAAATAATATTTAATTTCCCCATATATTTTTAATAATAATGAGGTATATATTTAAATATTTTCTTCATCATATGATAATATAAAAATTTCAAAATATTATTTTAAACATAATGTGAATATTTGAAATGTATTATATTTTGTAAATGTTTGTAAAAGAAAAATATAAAATCAAATAAATAATTTCTTTTGTTCTCTCACTTCAATAATTTGATCTATTTACTTGTTTTAATTTTGACTTTGAAAATGGCTTAAAAAAAGTATTTTTGTTCAGTAAATTACTTCATAAGTTTTTATTTTAACATTCAAGAAAGATGAATAAATAATGTTTTTTTTTTTAAAAAAGAGGAAAAATAATAATAATTTAACATTTTTATTAGAATTTTGTTAAAAAATTACAATTGTTTCCTTTTCTCTTTATCCTTTTTCAATATGTAAGCGAGTGTTTATCAGGAATTAGTCTGATTTTTTTGAGGGGGCAGAAAAAAACATAATTAAAGAGAAATATCAAAACTATGTTTGAAATTTTTTTAATAAAAAATAAAAATGTCTAAACAGTGTTTTTCTAAAAATAGATTCAATTGGTTAGTAGTAAATTTCATCATGTAGGGAGACAAAATTGGGATTGATGGAAGGTAAGGTTTGTTTCAAAAGTAAGAATGTGGGCAAAATCATTAGACGTCAGTTTTTTTAGTAACAGGAAATGATTCATAAGCAATTAGTTGAAAAAACATCAGACATATTATTTAAGCTGCTGAGGAAACTTGTACAACTTGACTCAACTACTGAAAAAGAAAGAAGTAAAATTTCACCTAGAAAAAGTATTTTACTAGTTTAATTTTTTTTCTAAAATGGGTTTAAAGATCAATATGTGCTACACCTTAGCTAGGAGTTAAGCATTATTTACCTCCATATAACCTGCTTCACTGAAAAAAATGCAAAAAGGAAGATATCCCTGAAGTAATCTGCAAAAAACCTTTGTCTCCAATCAAGAGCATGAATGTCTCTATATGTTAGCCTGATCAGAAAAATTTATTAGAAAAAAATGAATAAATTTGTTATGTGTGTTAGCCTGAAATATTCAATTGCAAAATGGAAAAAAAAATGATTTTGTAAATTCACCTAGAATAGAGACATCTTCAAGAAGAATACCTACAATAAAAACTGTAAATTACAACTGCAAAGAAGGACTCCAAAAAAATTAAACCTATTGTAGAAGATATTTTCTTTAGTGTGTATATTGCACTTAAATTTATAAAAGAGCTCTTAAATTAAGTAACAATTGATACAGAATTGTTAATTTTATTAGTATTTTTTTAAATTGAAACATGATCTTTTTTAATTTATTTGATTTTTTTTTTCAAAATTATAAAAAGGGTTTTTAGAGAATTTAATTTTTGTTAGATTTAAGATATTTTGGGAACATGTTTTTCTTTTTTATTCATTTGACTTTTTCTTTCAAGATTTAAATATATATATATATATATATATATATATATATATATATATATATATATATAATATATATATATATATATATATATATATATATATATATATATATAAGAAATATATTAATAAATAAAATAATAATTACTTTGCCTTCACTGCTGTTTCTTTTTTTTTAATTTTAAACAAGACCTGTATTTTTTGATGAAAATCAGTTCTCTGTTTAAAATATTAAAAAATAATAACAGCATAGACAAGTAACTGCATTTTGTTTTATGTATATAGAAAGAAAGAGAGAGAAGGATGGAACTTAATAGTAAATATAAATATTGCGCCACATAAAAAACATAGGTGGTAGAGACAAAAAATGAATGTAAAAAATATAAAAATTACAGAAAATGTAGATTTAATTTAATTTATTATAAAAATAAAATAGTTTGAATAGAAAGGGTACAAAAATTAGAAGATGAAAATAAAAATTGGAAAATATTAGAGCAGCTATAGTCATATGAAAAGATGGAAAGAACATATGTCATTTATAAGATAGATATAAGAAGCATGTATATTAAAAGACACATATATAAGGATAACATGAGTTATGAATAAATTACAAATGGAATTACAAAGCATGAAAGAATATGTGAGGAATTGAGGCCCTTCAATTGGATGACTGGCTAAAGGGTTTGAAAAAAGAAGTTAGGATTGCAATATAAATTATGGCTCATGAAAGTGTTCCATTGATTTCTTTTCAATAATTGATATTTCATTAGTAGAATGATCTAACTAAGTTAAAAGACAAGTTCTCAGA
>JAQFVV010002504.1:0-24634 GCA_028023455.1 Epiperipatus broadwayi | reverse complement strand
TATATATATATATATATATATAGTTCTCTCGGGTCCAAGGATTATCACTTATAAAAGCCATAGGGTAAAAATTAATTTTGAAATATTGGATGAATAAGCACTATATAAAGAATTTATGCACAAATTTTTTAGTATCTATTGATTACTATGCTTTGCACTAGATGACACTACTATATGAAAATATAATAGTTGTAAGGAAAGTAGTTTATTGTTTAAGGTTCGAGGATCTTTATCAACAAGAGAATATACATATAAATGGAAAAATATGGATGCTTTAGTCTGTAAATTATGTAAGGAAGGAAGAGAAAATATTAGGCATCTGTTAATTGAATGTAAATGCTTGAAAACAGAAAGGGTACATATAATGAAGTTATGAAAAAATAAATATGAAAAAAGTGATTATACAGAAAGTGGATTATTGGTTTTTATGTTGGGTTTGGAAAAAAATAAGGGGGATTTAGATATAAAGGCTATAGAGTTGAGAAAGATTATGTTGTGGAAATGGGATGGAGCAGAATATGGGAAAACTTAGACTGGGGAATGTAAAATTAAGTATCTAACAGGTTTTTCTTGGTATAATTACTGAGAGATTCTTGACTTCTTTTAAGAAGAAGCTACAGTACATCACATCACATCATCACATTACTGATTTATAATTTCTATGACTATTTAAGGTTACAATCCAATAATAATGAAAAGAGCTTTTAGTGTTTTGAGGAATTAAGCGTAGTTCTTTATTTTTTTATAATAATCAATTTAAATAAAATTGATTATTATTTTGAACAAATAATTTTTATATTGTGTATTTTATTGTTCTGTATATTTATTTTTCTATTTTGCAAGCTTGAGATATTAGCTTTTAAAAATTTTTTTTTTGTAAACTTATATTTGTAATAAATCGTCTAAAAATTATCAATGACAGAAATAAGTGTTGATAGTAATAGAGTTAAATTTTAGAGTCATTCAGAAATTTGTTATTTTATTACAATCTTAATTTTGTGATAAATTGTGTAAGCAAAGCTTGTGTAAGCAATGCTTTTTGTTGTCGTTATTTTTTTCGATTTATTACTTACGTTTATGTTTGTAAGGTTATATCTTACTTTTTTAAGAATAATTCGGTCATTAGAATTTATGTTTTTAACAAAATCAGATAATAATGGGTAAAGTCTAGTTTTTTTTTATTAAATAAATTTCAATAACAAGTAGAAATAAAGATTAATTTGTTGCTAAAAATGTACATTTCATGCTTAAGGGGTTCGGATCATCTTACAAATCTTTTTTTTTTTAACTTTCCAAAGTCATTTTATTTTTTTATTAAATTTGACATTTCTACAAAAGACATAAACTAAATAAACCCTCCTACTGAAAAATTACATAAAAGTTGTACTTTTTTTTTGTGATATAAAATATCATTATTCATTTCCGAAGGTAATCTTTGAATAATATTTATTATAGAGACAACTAACCAATTTCAATAATTTGCTTTTGTCACATTTTTTGACTTAATGTCGGGGACTAACTCTATTGTATGTAACATATAAATTTTAAAAATGATTAAAAAAGTAATACTTTTTGTGTTATTTTAAATAACATTGAACTTTTTAATAATAGTTACTTTTTTATTATTATTTGACCAACTGATGATTGCTGGTTTAGCATGAAATGCGAATATTAATGATTATTTTATCTTTTTCGACATATATGTGTTCAATTGTAACCGTGTTATGAGATAGGTGGTTAGTGGTGGGTTATGTGAAAATCTGTGCTCATATACCCTATATATTATATATATTTTCTTGCAACTTGGATTAAATATATATTGTGAATTATTTTCACTTCATAAATTGTATTTATATATATTTCAAGTGAATAAAATTTGGAATCAAGGTGTCTATACTCATTAACATTGTAATCAAGAAAAGTAATTCAATTAAATTATAACTCTAGAAACACTTAGATAAGATAGGTTAAATATCAAAGTTGGTTATAATATTATGCTATGCGGTTTTCGTTATTTTGGATGGATATCATATTCATAGCAAAAGCTAGTGGACAGGAAAGTGACAATTATAATTATATGAAAATTTATGAAATTTGTGCACCCTCCGGTTAACCAGTCTTTGCTATGAATATGATATCAATCAAAGATATCGATGCGATTGGAGGTTTAGCTTAATATTGTAACAAATAATTTAAGCTTATATAAGCGTTCCTAGCAATTATAATTTAATTTGATTATAATTTAATAGTCTAAGAAAAGTTAGCAGCATATATATATATTCATAAGAAAAATTGTAACTTTTAAGTGGGTCAATAGTTATTTTCTTCAGAAAAAAATATGAAATACTTTTATAAGCACCCAAAATGTCATATGATGAAACGAATTTCGACGTCAATAATTTCGGAATAAATATGTGTCATTAAATTCTGAATCATATTTAAGTTAATTTATTTTACCTTAAATCTTTTCATTACACATAAAACTTTTAAACTCAAATAAAAGCGATTCATGTTGTTTGGTCGACGTTTTGACATTAACCACTGTAACTTATTCAAGCATATAATATCGACTTAATATAGGTCTAATTTTATAAAATAATACAAAGTGGCATGAATTTATAATATACTGTATAGATATTTTTCGACATTAAAAACCATAGCACGTATTGCAGTATATAACTGAAATAACATTTGATTGGAGGATAATGTTATTTTTAGATAATCGTAATTAATTATGCTTTTTAAATGTCACAATACATTTTATTCTCCACATATTAGAAAAAAAAATTAGCGTATATGTACACTCACTGGTCTTTATCAAAATCTCAATCGTAGCAACGAACATATCATTACCTCCAAAGTAATAGATTTCAGTCTGGGTAATATACTGTCGTTAATGTGTTGACATATTAGACTCGAAAATACGTATATTTATTATAATTTTGTATACATAGGAAATGATAGGAAAAATATCCAATAATAAAAATAGTTTAATTATTTTAATAAATCATAAGTAATTATGTTATAAGCGCTAGAAACGCTAAATAAAGAAAAGTTCAAGTGTAAAAGTTTGTTTAATGTTATGCTAATCCGCTTTCAATATATTAGCCTTAAAATCATGTACATAAATTGCCATGAATATGACATCAAGACCAAGATATCGTCTTATCAGCAAATTATAATAAACTTTTACACTTAAACTTTTTTTATTTAGCGTTTGTAACTCTTAGAATTTAAGTGCAATTTGTCTAAGAAAAGTTAATTAACATATATATATATATTCTAAATCGTAAGTAATAAATTTATTCTAATTTAAAAAAAAAAAAACATTTATTGATTATTTATTAATATTTGTATTTAAACCTTATACTAAGTAAGAGACTTTATTTAAAACAAAGTGCAGAGATTAATGTAGTTTGCCCATTGATATAAAAATAATCAAATTGAATAGTATACATTATTGCATATTGTTTACAGAAAAGAAAGGAGACGATAATATAGAATAAACATACCGCCTTGAGGTCCACCGCCCATTCCTCCTGAAACCATAAATAAAGAATTAAAATACAAAGTGATTAAAATGGTAAATTACATTACCACTACATTTAAGAAATAATAACGTCAAAAAGAGTTTCCCCACTTATACATATATTTTGTAGTTATTCTGGATTTTTGGGCAGTAATGCCAGCTTTACAATGGAATAATTAAATTGCAATACTAAAAAGTAAAGATGACGTCATAAAATATATATTTAAGTCAAATATTTTTCCATGATTATTTTACATCAGTAATCTAAAAATAATTAAAAGATGTGTTAGATCAAAAAAATTCTAGATAAATGCTGATGCTGTTTCCAGCTTATACCAAGAAACAGAAGATGAAAGAGACAACAACAACATTAATAATAATAATAATAATAATAATAATAATAATAATAATAATAATAATAATAATAATAATAATAATAATAATAATAATAATAATAATAATAATAATAATAATAATAATAATAATAATAATAATAATAATAATAATAATAATAATAATAATGTGACTATTTTATACCTTTATGAAATAGTATAATAACAGTAGAAACTATAATGGAATCAAATGCTAATTCATAAAATACAAGACTAAGTCATAAAAGTATAAATAGTCAAAATAAGAGTCATAGATCACATGACGCTATATCTTAAGCTTGTAAGCTATAAACAATGAGGATTGCCAATTCCTCAACAAGCTTTGTAATAAATGCTTAGCTAGAGAAAGCATTTATAATATCTCCATCAGGACCCCCCCCCAAACTTCTCACCATGTTTTCATGTTTTAGCACTCCTGAGAGAAGTGCTAGGATAGGTTACATTGATTCGTTTATTTAGATAATTTGTCTTCATTCTTGGATATGATTTCTGTCCTAAAACTTTTTTTAAATCTATATTGTTCTTTTGATTGTCGAATATTGAAGGTTTTCTATAAACGTGTTGTAATTTATATGGTATAAATATATATATAGAAAAGAAAGAATATTAAATATATAATTTTTATTTGTCACATGTATTGAAATATCGATATTACTATGATATTCTCACAATTAACCGATAAGTCTTTATAATTTAAACATTTGTTAGATAAATATGCTAACTACTTTTAATACATCAATTATAATTGTTTTTTATGTTTATTTTTATAGATTTATTAGTATATTTCGCTTCTTTTATATGCTGCACAACTTTAGAGGATATTTTTTTCTAGATCTTTATTACACATAAATATTTCCAAACATTTTTTCACATTTAACGTGTCACTTTTCCTTTTAATTATAATTTCTTTTTTTTTTTTCAGAACTGTATCTTTTTTCAATAATGGAAAAAAAAAAAATTATTTTATTTCTTTATTCTGTTTTACAGCATTTCTTGAATAAGTGATAACGATATTTTTCTTTAAATCGCTATTAAAACAATTCACTACCGTTTATTTACATAATTCAGATTATTTTTGCAATATAGATGTAAAGTATTTATTTTTAACAAAATTGCATTATTACAATTAAGTTTTAATATATAAAACTTTGTTTTTAAGAAAATAAGGAGTAGATACTGAAGCGGTTGAATCTAATTTTGACCCGAGCTTCATAAGATCCCACCTTTAACCTAGTTCAAACCCTGTCACTAACAGAATATTTCCGAATGTAACGACACTAATTATCTTATGTTTAAATTTGTTGATGTTATTAATTATCTCATGATAAAATATTCATGAAAATGTATATGTTTTAAATTATGTGAATTGTGCTTATATATTTGTGGATAGTTAAATATATATTCGTTATAAAGTTTTAATGCATCGGAATGTTTTATTTCATATTTTACCATTTTGTTCAAATTTACATTATTAAAAGTTACATTCTTTAGATAACCTTTCAGATCGTCTGTTCCCAAACACAATAGGGAATCTTTTATTAATTAGTTAAAATGTTTAGTTAGAATTTTAAGGACGGTGTTAAATTAAAATCGCTTATTCAGATTTTACACATTCATTTTCTAAATAGAAAATGAATCAAAGTTAATGGATTTGAAAGCCTTATCAGGGAAATGGATCGGAAATCAATTAGAAAAAATTTTGGTTTGTAATAATGTAAAATCTTTAGCCTTAAGGCATCAAAATCAAAATGGACTGGGAAACTGTAGGAAAGAGTAAGGGAGCCATTACTATTAAATTAAGAGGAGTTGCCACCAGAAACTACGACCTTTTTAATTTTGATTTTTAACAGTATTTTCAGCATGGTACATGGCTAACTTTGGGTATCTGATTGCTGGACCCCCCCCCCCCAAAGTCCTTCATAAATCTTTAAAATGTTGCTGCTGGAGAGAATTTTTCAATACCAATCATAAGCTGCCAAAATATGGAAGAAAACTAATCCATAAATGAAATTTACATGAATCAGGTGCACACATATGTTATCTCCTAAACCCAACCGAACTCTGTCATTATGAATTAATGAGCTAGCCATAGAAGGACTGGTAACCCGTTTACTTTATAAACGGCAAACTTCTGGTCTATTCATGAACTCTGTTAACTACTGTCTAAAATTTCTCTATTCACTTTTTAATGTGTTAAATTTTGTTATAGTAACTCTCTATTGTATTATCTTTTGTCTCAAAATTAATATCTTGTTAACTTTCTTTTTCCTACTCTGGTGGTTCGTTTTACCTCATTTTAATTATATTTATTTGAATGATCATTAATATCATTTATTTGCAATAATATGCCAATAATACTTTCAACTCGATAATAATCTCTTTCGTTTAAACTCACCCTAAGAAAATAGTATTGCATTAAATTTTATAGCTCAATTATTGCCCATTAGAATTAAATTAATACGGTTCATATTAATTATCGAGTTGAAGGATTTATTTGTTTGATATGATTTTACCAACGGCTGATAAGTATTATTAGCTCAGTTTATAACCTATGCTCCCGGCTATTTTATTTCAGTTTTACAAAATTATCTATTCATATTGATCACATTTATTAATGTTTTAGGAAAGGTTAATAAGGAAAATAAAATAAATATATTCTAATTTAAATCTTGTATTTTATAATTGTGTTCAGAAAGGACATGATACAAAGAATATTATTATTATGATTATATAATCGCATTGAAGCACATTTGCTTCAAGTAAATTTGATTTTAATCTGATATGATCAGGTCTTTATGTTAAACATCTATTATATAATTTGGGGTTTATTAATCAAATATAACGATCATTATATCATCACCATTCAGAACATTGCTAACACGAGCCATCTTCTTGTTTCTTGGGTTTATCATTTTGGTGATATTATTGATATTTTAAATATATAGAAAGAAATCACTTCCTCCCTTGCTCTTCGCTGTATTGGAATACCAAAGGTTCGCAGCTGGGTCCCAACCGGGCTTTCTTTGTGTTGCATGGATCATTTGTAGGGCATAAAGGACTTGTTGAATATAAGCTTCCCTCCTACTTCTTGAATCACCGACAAATCATTTTACTTCATATTCGTTTTGCTGCTGGTAATGTGTTAGTACCATTTATTTCTTAGTTCAAATAAAGGCCCAGCTCTTTTGCTTTATAAATGTCATTAAAATCAAATAATTTTATATTTATCGATAATTTAAATAATTTTCTTCGTTAAGTATTGAAGTAATACCCTCCACATTTATCATGCTGTTCATGAATTGATTTATGGATGTGTGGAAAATAATTCTCACCTCCTTCTTACATAAAATTAGAATCATGATTTATTTTCCAAATAAAATACCAAATAACGAGTAATGTAATTGGTTCGGCACAAACGCCATAGGTATCGTTAGTTACACTTGTCTGTCTTGTCGGGGCATAGATAAATATATTTTTTAAATACTTACGTATTCATTATTGGCATATGAGTACAACTGCTATTATTTATTGTACATTGTAATTCACATTCCAAAGACTAGAGATAATTTATAATACTCATCATAAATATTTGAACAAATATTTGCTTATTATTAAATATTTTATATACATACTTGGTTTGATTGTTTATTATTTTTTAATTAGTTTTAAATATTCGTTCTCACTATTTGTATTGGCAACCCAAATATACATATGAGAATTTATTCAGAAATCTACGTAGTCGTTTTATCACACATTAGTTAGAGTCAGATAAGTGATCTCAGTAATCGTCACATCCGTTGAGCTAGTTCTTGGCGCATAGTCTCATGTGCCGTCAATATGTATTATCCATTAGGTTTTGATCTGAGCTCATGAATTGGGTTCGAATTCAGTTTGGTCTTTGATATAATTCATTGGTTTGACTGGGTTTGAATTCCGGTTTCGTGGGTTCAGGTTGTGTTGGGTGGAAAATATATGTTGATCGGTACAATGCATTGTTAACATTTAAGCGGAAGCACTATTTACTGGCAAATAAATTGCATTCGTAAGTATCCCTGAAGAATTTTTTGTTAATGTTTAATAATAGTAAGTATAAACATAAACTAAAATTCATTTCTATTTTATACAAAGGAATTTAAATAAGAAATATTTTGTTTTAAATTTTTGCATGATAACGTAGAGCTATGATTACATAGCTGTTAAAACTGTAGCAAACTAGGCATACAGCAATGCCACCAATCAATAGTAATCAATGAATGCTATATTTGTACAATAAATCCTGATCTAGTACCTATTCATTCAATTTCCTCAGACTAGTTTCTACATTACGGCTTTCATCAGTGGAGAATTTACTACTGTATTAACAGATCGTGTAAGCATGGGAAGTATTGATCTTGCAACGTTTTAGTGTATTGTTATCATTTCTTTCCATATGATGAAGATTAGTATGGTTATTAAAAAAAAAAAAACATATCAAAATCTATAGCTACTGAACTAGCAAACTGAATTCAGATCTCTGTGAATATATAAGTGAAATAGGTTGAATTTAAAACATTATTGGGCTTTTATTTTGAGTTCATAGCTCTATTGTTAACTTATGTTATAAATAATAGTTACTAAAGCTTTGCATTAGTTCTTAAAATCTAGATATATTTCTCTCAGTTTCAAGCCTAATCACTTATGAAAGCCACAGGCTAAAAATTAATCTGGGAATATTGGATGAGCAAGCAAAAGATAAAGAATTATCTAGTATCTAATGATTACTATCGTTGCATTAGATGGCATTATTGTATGAAAAATTTGCTACTGATTTATAATTTCGATGAATATTTAAGATTACAATTCTATAATAATGAAAAGAGTATTTGTTATTGTACGGAATTTAGAATTTTTCTTTATTTATCTCTAATAATCAATTTAAATAAAATTGATTATTATTTTGAAAAAAAATAATTTTTAAACCGATTGTAGGTATTTATTTTTCTTTTTTGAAAACTTGAAATATTAGTTCAAGCATTGTTAGCCGAGAGGTCATCGCACCCGCCTTGCAAGCAAGTAGTTGGTTGCAGACGGGTGTGGGTTCGCGTCCCGGCCGATGCTATGACACATGAAAAAAAAAAAAAAAATATGTTTTTTTTTAAATCTTATATTCGTAATAAACCATGTAAAAAATTATCAATGAGAAAGATACGTTTTGATAGTAAAAGAGTTAAATTTTAAAGTCACTCAGAAAATTTGTTATTTTATTAAGTGCTTAATTTGCACTAGTTTGTGTACCCAAAGCGTTTCGTTGTCATTATTTTTTTAAAAAATTATTACTTAATTTTATGTTTGTAAAGTTATATCTTACTTTTTGAAAATAATTCGGTGGTTAGACTTTATGTTTTTAACAAAATCAGATAATAAAGCACAGAGTGTAGAATATTTTTACTTATTACAAAAATTTAAATGAAAAGTAAAGAAGGAAGATTGATTTGTTATTATAAAATGTAAATTTAAAATTTAAAGCTTAAGCAGTTTAGATCATCTTAGAAATCACTTTTTGTACTTTGCAAAATAATTGTATTTCTTTAGTAAAATAAACAAGTTGTCATTCCTACAAAAGACACAAACTAAATAAACTTCTCTAATGAAAAAAATAGGTAACAGTTGTACATTTTGTGATATCAAATATCATTATTCTTATTCGAAGGAAATCTTTGAATAACATTTATTATGAAGACAAATATCAATTTTGAATAATTTACTATACTTTTGTCACATTTATGGCTTAATGTCAGGGTCTAAATCTAATTTATAAAACATATTGATTTGACAAATCATTAAGATTAATAACACTTTTTTCTCTTACTTTTAAATAACGCTGGACTTTTAATAGATGTTACTTATTATTATTATTATTATTATTATTATTATTATTATTATTATTATTATTATTATTATTATTATTATTATTATTATTATTATTATTATTATTATTATTATTATTATTATTATTATATATGACGACTTATTTTATTATATGATTTATTGCAACTTGGATTAGATAGGTATTACAAAAAACTTTCACTTCATAAAAACTATTTATGTATATTACAAATCAATCATTAACATGATCATAAAGAAAACTAATTCAATTAACATATCAGATCAGCTCTAGAAAACCTTTTATAAAATAGCTTAAGTTTCAATGTTCATTATAATATTATGCTATGTTGCTATCGATGGCTTGGATGGATATCATATTCATAGCAATGACTGGTAGACAGGAGGGTGAGAAATATAAATATATGTAAATTTATGTAAATTTGTGCACTCTGTGGTCCACCAGTTTTTTCTGTGAATAAGATATCAATCCAAGATATCTAACGCGGTTTAGCGTAATATTGCCACAAATAATTTAAACTTTTCTTATATAAGCATTCCTAGCAATTTTAATTTAATTGAATTACAATTCGTCTAAGAAAAGTTAACAGCATATTATAATCATTAAGAAAAGGGTATTTTTAACTGGGTTAAAATTATTTTCTTAAGAAAATAAATATGAAATGCTTTTGTAAGCACCCATAATGGAATACAAAGAAACGAATGTCGACAACATTAATTTCAGAATAAATTTTTGTCGTTAAATTATGACTAATGAATGTTTAAATGAATTGATTGGTTGTAAATATTTTCATTGCATACAAGTCTTTTACACTAAAAAAAGGCGTTCATGTTGTTTGGTCGAAAATTTCGACATTAACCCACTGCAACTTGTTTAAAAATATAACATCGACTTAATGTAGGTCTAAGTTTATACCTTAATATATTATAGCATAAATATATAATATACTGTATAGATATTGTTCAAGATTAAAAGCGATAGCAAGTATTTAATGTATATATATGCTCTCTGGTCTTTATCAAAATCCCAAGTCAGCGTCGAACATTATTTTCACAGCAATAGATTTCTCATTGGGTAATGTACTATAGTTGAACTGCTGACATTGTAGACTCATATATATATATATACTGGGATTATATATATATTGAAACGAAGATTTTCACTGGTTGCATAAATAAAAGACACATTTTGCGGATTCATCCGTGATTATATATATATATATATTGTAACACATTTATTTGAAAATTAAAATAAAAGATCATAAATAAAAATTGATTTATTAAAAAGAAAAAAACTTAACTTAAAAACTGAAATTTAAAAACTGTTTAACGTATATATATATATATATATCGCATGATGGACAACTTTAAAAACTTTTAAAAAAATAAAAATATTTCAAAATAATTTTTTTGTAAAAAAGTAAAGATATAAAGATTTGATATTTTTGAAAATAGAAATAATGTTGATTTCTATAATCTTAGAAAATGGAAATGATTGTCTTATTAATTAAATGATTGTTCAAAATCAAACTGGCCCTTGAGGCATTTAAAATAAATTAAAGAGTCAGATAGGAGAGTACAAAGAAATTAAATGACCAATGCAAACACCAGAAATGTCAGCACGGACCGTAATTGAAACACCAGAGGATTTAACGGTCAATGAATAAGCCTTAAACGTATCTGCACTACACGGGCGCCATCTAGGCGTTTGAACCTAGAAAAATTTATATAGTAGGCAAATACGTAAGTTAAGATTCAAAAAAAAACTTTTATATATATTATTCTGACCGTTTGCCCAAGGTCACTAGCTCATAGAGTAGCAGAGATTTTAAACATTTATAAGTTTCAATAGATTTCTATTCTCAAAATATATATTAAATATTTAGAACAATAAAATAAAATAAGCCACTGCCAGTAATTAACACACAAATAGATTTTATTAACGCACATTTAAAATTGAGGAATAAATTTATTTTAACATTATTTTTTTTTTTAATTTTAAATTCAAATTACTATTTAAATAGATCGCACAGATGGATATTTAAATTATATGTTACTTTAGCATGTCGATATAGATAGTCTACATAGATTTTTTTCCACTTAAAAACTTATCAAAACATTCATTTAATCTCAGACTAGAAGTTCGTAGCCAACCCAATGCCTGCTTCCAGATATATAGTCGCAATCAATGCAATATGAAGATGCTCCCTCAGACATAGCACATCTGACAGCGTGATATTATTTGAAGGAAATGATCCATGTCCAGAACAGGAAAGTACATCTGTCTGACTAAGGATTCATATATGGTTATTTTTAAGGAGTGCTACATATGGGGGAGAGCGGTCTTTCTGCCGTCTTATAACTCCCTATCCATAGAGCTAGAAGGGGTTAATGGCGCAGGAAATACATCTGCGATCATTTCAATGATATGACTGCCTCTTTGGGGTCATGCATTCAGTTGGGCACGTTGCTCTGTATGCTAAACACGCTTCACATTACATTAATATAAACACCCATATATCCCTCCACAATCATTGCCCTAACTACAAACAAATAGCCTGAAATTAAAATCCCTTAAATTAAACATAAACGAATTTAAACATAGTTATTAATCTTTATACATGCAGCTATCTACACCCAACTTTAATTTAATACATTTTATTTAGCAGATAGAAATAAATAACCTAGTTAAATACAAACATAAATAATTAAATTTTAAAAAAAAAAATGGAAATGATTGAAATAGCAAACGTATATAAAAACAAATATTTATAATTGATTTAGAGTTCTATTCTTGGTCAGATAAGAGTACATTCATTTATATTACTTTTTTTTCCTTTGGATTGATTACTTATTTACGTTATACGGTAATTATTTAAAAGAAAGTTCAATTGGTAAAAGTTTATACTTTACGGAGTCTGCAGATTTTGAGGTCCATCTTCGTGATCACTTATGTAGATTGTTTGTTCTTCCTTTTTAAAAACGAAGCAGCTACTTGCCATTCCTTTTTGGTCCCTAACTGTCATAGGGAGGTCTCAGCTGGTTGTCCGGAAAACTAAATTTATTGCAGACTTCCACATCGTGAAAATCTGCAATATAGCTAGTTATAACGACATATTCATAGTCAGCTCTCAGATAACAATTATAATAATAATTTGGCTTTTATATTTTTATTAGTCTCTTATCATTCAATCTTTGGATTCAACCGGCAAGACGTCACTAATCCTCTGGTGTTTCAATTACAGTCCATGCTGACATTTCTGGTGTTTGCATTGGTCATTTAATTTCTTTGTACTCTCTTATCTGACCGTTTAAGTTATTTTAAATGCCTCAAGGGCCAGTTTGATTTTGAACAATCATTTAATTAATAAGACAATCATTTCCATTTTCTAAGATTATAGAAATCAACATTATTTTATTTTCAAAAATATCAAATCTTTATATCTTTACTTTTTTTACAAAAAATTACTTTCAATTATTTTTATTTTTTTAAAAGTTTTTAAAGTTGTCCATCATGCGATATATATATATAAACAGTTTTTAAGTTTCAGTTTTTAAGTTAAGTTTTTTTCTCTTTAATAAATCAATTTTTATTTATGATCTTTTATTTTAATTTTAAAATAATGTGACGGGATATTATATTCCGTTACAATATATATATATAATGATAGGAAAAAGTATCGAAAAATAGCTTAGTAATTACGTTAGAAGAGTTAGGAACACTAAATAAAGAAAAGTCCAAGTGTAAAAGCTTATTACAATGTTATGCTAATCCGCTTTTAATATCATATCCATGGATTCCTATAAAAATAATATAAGACCAAGATATCGCCTTAGCAGAAAATTATAATAAACTTTTACACTTAAGCTTTTCTTATTTAGCGATCCAAGCTCTTCTAATTTAAGTCCAATTTGCGTAAGAAAAGTTAACTTACATTTACATACTTATAAACCATTAGTAATAAACTAATTATAATTTTAAAAAAAAAATATTTATTGTATATATATATATTAATATTTGCATTAAATCTTAAACTAAATAACAACCTAAATGTAAAACAAAGTTCAGAGGTTAATAATTAAATTATATTTCGGCCATTAATAAAAATAATCAAATTAAATAGTACATATTACTGCATATTGATTACAAATAAATATAATAAGACGGCAATGTATAATATACATACCACCATGATGTCCACTGCCCATTCCTCCTAAAACCATAAATAAGAATTAAAATACAATGTGATTAAGATGGTAAATTATGTTACCTCCAAATTTAAAAATAAAATATTCAAAAAGAGGTATCCCATATATATATATAAATATTTCTCAGTAATTCTGAATAGTTGGCAGTCATGGCAACTTTACAGTAGAATAATTAAATTGCAAAACTAAAAAGTAAAGGAGATTTCAGAAAATATATTTTTAAGTCAAAAAATTTTCACATTTTATTTACATCAGTAAGCTCAAAATAATTAAAAGAAATATTGGAACAAAAATATTCTAGATAAATTATGATGTTTTTTTTTCTTCTTATACAAAATACAGAAGATGAATAATAATAATAATAATAATAATAATAATAATAATAATAATAATAATAATAATAATAATAATAATAATAATAATAATAATAATAATAATAATAATAATAATAATAATAATAATAATAATAATAATAATAACAACAACAACAACAACTCTAATGTGACAATTATACACGTTCACGACGACGGAATACTATAATAACAATAAATACTATTAGAGAATCAAATGCTACATCATAATATACAAGAGCAAGTCATAAAAGAAATTTATATTCATTCGTTTTCATTATAATTTTTCTTAATACTTGCATTAGATCTCTGTGATAAAACTCTTTTAAATCCATATTATTCGTTGATTGTCTAATAACAAATATCATCATGTTAATTAAATTAGCAACAACAATATTCTGACAATGTCATAAATAATATGAAGAACGATAAACTTGTACTTTCATATTAAATTTACTTGTGTGCATCAGTTTAAACCCTGTCAAGTCATTTTTATAGAAGACATAAATTTTATTAAATATAAAAAAATATTTGACTTCATCTTCATTTAATCTTTCATAAACAAATTATCCCAAAGGCAAAGTATTTCAGTAACAAATCAAATAAAAATAAATGTTTTTAAATGACATTCCACGAAGATGATATGATATAAAGAAAGTTCATATTAATTTTCTATTCTGTTCCATGTTTGAGAAGTTATGTTCATTAAGAATAAAGCTTTTTTATTCCTTGGAGGTCAATCATTGGAAAGCTATCCAGATATCCAATTGTTCCTAAACGTTCTTATTGCATGATGTTCACATCTTCAATAAACGATTTCATTACCCATTGGACTTTCATTTAGATTATAGAGATGAAATTCATATAGCTTTTAGCCATTTCAGTAGGAATAAGCAATTACATTTATCTTCGGTTAAAACAATAACATTATATATATCCTATGACAAGTGAAATCTATTCATAAGGCATTTCTTTATAGATATAATCTGCTTAAATTAATATTGGCTTGAATATATAAATGTTTTCTGAAAAAGTTTATCTGTTTCTGAATTCCAATTGTGCACCCTTTTGTCCACCACTATTTGCTATGAATATGATATCCATCCAAGATATCGAATGCGTGTTAGCTCAATATTGTAAAAAAGATTTAATAATAAATAAAACAAGTCATAAATTTTATAACTTGCTTTTAAGCTTGCATTTAAATGATCACTAGATGGAGCTTACCAATAGCTCTAAACAAGCTTTATTTTTATAAGTGCCAAAAGAGAAAGAATTAAATATCTATATCTTTAAGTCCCTACCTCCAGACCAATTGGTTTCGAGCTTATGGCTCATCTCAGTGGAGGGCTGGGACTCTAGAAACTAGATCTAAAATACTAACTCAAAACTCAGCATTTATAAAACACGTTTCTATCAATTTGAAAGTCTGAACTTTTCAGACACTTAAATGTCTTCAAATCCAGCTTTTCAAACCAGATAGCTATATGAGTCTGAATTGAGCTCAGTTTTGTAAACAACTAAAATGGCATGTAAAAAAACAAATTTTGATGAAAATAATTTAAGAATAAAATTATCTCTTTAAATTAAGAATAATATTTAAGTAAATTTGTTTTGACTTACATATTTTCATTGCACATAAGACTTTTATTCCTATATAAAACTGTTTCATGTTGTTTGGTTGATGATTTCGACTTTAACTACTCCAACTTATTTAAACATATAATATCGGCTGAAAATACGTCTAATTTTATAAAATAATATATTATGTCATAAATTTACTATATTCGCTATAGATATTTTTTCTAGATTAAAACTCATAGCAAGTATTGCAATGTATAAGTAAAACGATTTTAGAGAACATTTCAAATATTCTTTATAAATGTTACAATAAATTATATTCTCCACATATTAGAAAATATATTTAGGATATAAGTACATTCTCTGGCCTTTATCGAAATCCCAAACCCAACAACGAACATATCATTACCTCGACAGCAGTAGAATTCTCACTGAATTATATACTTTCTTTGATGTGCTGACACACTAGACTCCAGAATATATATATTTATTATAATGTTGTATATATATAGGAAATGAGAGGGAAGAAATAGCCAATAATAAAAATAGCTTCATTATTTTAGGAAACCATAAGTAATTAAGTTATAAGCGCTAAGGGCGATAAATTAAAAATAGTTTAAATGTAAAAGATTGTTATAATGTTATGTTAATCCGCTTTCAATATCTTGTTTTTAATATCACATCCTGGGGTTTTTATAAATATAATATTACGACCAAGATATTGACTGAGTAAAAAACTATAATAAACCTTTACTCTTAAGCTTTTATTAATAAGTATTCGAGGTTTTTATAACTTAAGTGCAATTTGTCTAAGAAAAGTTAACTAATATATATCATAATAAACCATAAGTAATAAACTAAGTGTAAATTTAAAAAAAAAAAACATTCAGTGTATATCTATTAATATTTGTATTTAAACCTTAGACTAAATAACAGATTGACTGCAAAGCAAAGTTGAGATTAATAATTAACATACAGTCTGACCATTAAGATAAAAAAATCAAATTAAGTAGTACATATTATTGCATATTGTTGCAAAAAAGATATGGAAGCGACAATGTATAATATACATACCACCATGATGTCCACTGCCCATTCCCCCTAAAACCAGAAGTGATGAATTAAAATACAAAGTGATTAAGATGGTAAGTACATTACGAAATCTAAGAAATAAAATGTTCAAACTGGGTTTCTCTCTCTATATATATATATATATATATATATATATATATATATATATATATATATATATATATATTTATATATATATATAATTCTGGATCTTTGGCATAATGCCAGCATTACAATAGAATAATTAAATTGCAATACTAAAAAGTAAAGATGATGTCATAAAATGTATACAAATATATTAATCATGTTTAATTTACATCTGTAATAATTAAAAGAAATATTGGATTAAAAATATTCTAGATAAATTGTGATGCTTGTTTTCTTTTATATCAAGAAGCAGAAGATGGAAAAAATGAATCAAGAAAAAGAAGATAATAATAATAATAATAATAATAATAATAATAATAATAATAATAATAATAATAATAATAATAATAATAATAATAATAATAATAATAATAATAATAATAACAACAACAACAACAACAATAAAAAGAGGAACGGAAACAACACTAATATGCAATTATATATCTTCATAAAGGAATATTATAATAGCAGTAGCAACTATTATATAACCAAATGCTACTTCATAATACACAAGATGGAATCATAATAGTAATTTATATTAATTCTGTTTCTTTACACGATGAAGTCATAAAAGTAATTTATATTCATTCTGTTTTTTTATAATTTTTTTTAATATGTGGATATGATCTCTGAGATAAAACTCTTTTAAAATTACTGACTGTCTGAAGTAAACTCTTGATGAATTTAACTTGGTCTAAAACAGTCATTTTTTACGTTATATTATAGTGAATTTAGGCTCATTTTAAAGCTTAAAAAATACATAAGATGCTGCCCTCTCTAGAATTATTTTACAAGTAAAAAAATCAATAATATATAGATTTGAAGTTATAACAGTGGTAGAAGTCAGACTTTCCTATATGCTGATTGGTTTTTTCTCATATCAAACAAAAGAAGAGTGCCTGTCAATAATTTTCACCACTCCAATATTTTGTTTTGATTTTGAAAAGGAAAACAAATGTTTTAGAGTGGTTGTTTAGTATTTTTTTTATATATTATAAATTATTTTGATAAAATATGCTGAAAATAAAATTATTTTAGAAAAATAGTTAAGATTTTAGTAACAATTCTTTAACTTTTACATGAATGTAAATTGAAAAAGAAATCAATGCTAACAACAATTTTGACACATATCAACAATTTTCACTGCACCAAGGTCTTTATTTGATTTTCAAATGTAAATGAATGTTTTACAGTATTTAGTTGGTATTTTTTATATATTATAAATTATATTGATAAAATATGCTGAAAATAAAATTATTTTAGAAAAATAGTTAAGATTTTAGTAACAATTTTTTAACTTTTATATGAATGTAAATTGAAAAAGAAATCAATGCTAACAACAATTTTGACACATATCAACAATTTTCACTGCACCAAGGTTTTTATTTGATTTTCAAATGTAAATGAATGTTTTACAGTATTTAGTTGATATTTTTCTATATTATAAATTATATTGATAAAATATGCTGAAAATATAATTATTTTAGAAAAATACTAAAATTTTAGTAAAAAAATTCTTTACTTTTACACAACTAAATACATGAAAGTAAATTGAGAAAGAAAGTCACTGGTGTCCTCAACATTTTCTAATAGGTTAGAAATGTTCTTTTTAAGTTCTCCATTATAAAATATTTTTATAATTATAAAGAGAAATTTATTTTTGGAAAAACTTTTGTTCACTTTCATATTCTGATGAATTATTAATTGCCTTTTTACAAAGGAAACTAAAACAAATATAATATTAAAAAATGAATATATATTTACTGCTGATTCTGTAATTGACCAATCAAATGTTTAGAGTTTTAACTCACTAGACCAAACAGATTTTGTATGACAAAAAGCTAAATCCATATTGCTCTTTTGATTGTCTAATATTAAAGGTTTTCTATAAACATGTTGTAATTATTATGGTAGGAATATGTATGTAATTAAAATAATATTAAATCTATAATTTCTTTTTGTCACATTTATTGAAATCTCGATATTATTATTACATTCTCTCAATTAACTGAAATGTTTTTATTATTTAAACATTTGGTATATAAGTATGCTAACTTACTTTATTATATCAATGATAATTCAATTTTTTCAGTTTTTTTTTTTTATTTTCATAGATTTGATTGTATGTTTCACTTCATTTATGTGATCCATAACTTGTAAGACATAATAAATTTAAAAAATATTTTTTTTTTTCTAGTTTTTTTATTACTACATAATTTTTCCACAAGTATTTTACACATTTCCGATGGTCATTTTTCCACGTAATTATAATTCCATCTTTTTTAACTCAAAACTGTGTATTTTTTCAATAATAAGAAATTACACTTTTGACATTTTTATTGTCTTTTATAGCATGTCTTGAACAATTAATATTTGTATTTTTCGTTAAATCGCTACTAAAACATTTTACTGTCGTTTATTTACATACTTCAGATTATTTTTGCAACATCTTTTAATATACAAAACATTATGTTTTTAAGAAAATAGGGAGTAAAAATATAATAAACCTTTTTTTTTCTATATATGATGTCTTGAGTCCTGACTTCTTAATTATAATACAGACATCTTGGCTGAAATCAGATAATCAATTCAAATAAGTCACAGATCCAAACTTAAAAATGCAAAAGTTGCATAAGTATTACAATTCCAAAGATTGGATTGAAAGAATTAAATATTTATCTAACTTTATGTTGAATTCATTATACATTTCAGATTTCATATTATTTATTATTTAACAAACAAAGAATACATTATTTTAGAAAGTGATTCTAAATTGTGTTGTTGATAAGTATTGAAATAATATAAAAAGATGTACTTTCATTCTGGATACTGGAATGTCTTCCTGGGAGAAAGATTTTGATTTTTAAAACTTATATTTTTTAATGTCATTATTAGTTAGATTAAACATTTCTTTAATTAATTGTTATTGTTAATATAATATAAGGACATATCATAAATTATAAGAAAAGTGTATGTCTCCTTTAGTTTACTAGGATGTCATTCATTTATTCAACAACATGATATAATGACTAATATTCAAGATTAATAAAGAATAATTGTAACTGGATTAAAAGTTAATTTATTCAAAAATCAAATATGAAATGCTTTTGTAAACATCCAAAAGTGGCATATAACGAAACAAATTTCGATGAAAATTATTTTAGAATAAAATTGTCTTTAAATTATGAGTAATATTTAAGTGAGTTTGTTTTGATATACATATTTTCATTGCACATAAGACTTTTAATCCTAAATAAAAGTTGCTCATGTTGTTTCATCGAAGACTTCAACATTAACTACTTCTACTTATTTAAATATATATTATAGGCTAAGTATAGATGTAATCATATAAAATAATATATTATTCATAAATTTACCATATACTGAATTTCGAGAATAAAACTCATAGCAGGTATTGCAATATATAAATAAAATGATATCTGGTAGGAGAATAATGTTATTTTTGTCACATATTAATTTTAGAGCAACTTACAAATAATCTTTATAAATGTTACAATAAATTTTATTCTCCTCATATAGAAAATATATTTAGCTTATAAGAACATTATCTGTTCTTTGTCAAATTCCCAAACCCAGAGGACGAATATATCATTACCTACACAGTAATAGATTTCTTACTGGGTGTCGTTGATGTGCTGACATGTTAGACTCGGAAATACATATATTTATTAAAATGTTGTATACAGAAAATGGTAGGAAAAAATATCCAATAATAAAAATAGCCAAATTATTTTAATAAACCATGCATAATTATGTTATAAGTACTAGGAACGCTAAATAAAGTTTAGTTTAAGTGTAAAAGTTGGCTATAATGTTACGCTAATCCACTTTCAATATCTTGTTCTTAATATCATATTCATGGATTTCTATGAGTATGATATGAAGACGAAGATGTCAGCTTAGTAGAAAATTATAATTAAATTTTACTCTTAATCTTTTCTTATTAAGCGTTACAAGCTCTTATAACTTAAGTACAATTTGTCTAAGAATATATATATATATATATTATAACATAAGTAATAAACTAAGTATAATTTAAAAAAAAAAAAACATTTATTGTATATCTATTAATATTTGTGTTTAAACCATAGACTAAATAACAGACTAAATGTAAAACAAAGTTAACAAATTTATAATTAAATTATAATCTTCCCCATTAATGTAAATAATCAAATTAAATAGTACATATTATTGCAAATTGTTTACAAAAAAGATATGGATGCGACAATATATAATAGACATACCGCCATGATGTTCACCGCCCATTCCTCCTAAAACCATAAATAAAAAATTAAATATACAGTGATTACGATAGCAAATTACATTATCTCTAAATGTAAAATAAAATGTTCAAAAAGAGTTTTCCCCTATATATAAATATTTCATACTAATTCTGGATCTTTCACAGTAATGCCAGCTTTACAATAGAATAAATTGCAATACTAAAAAGTAAAGATGACGTCATAAAATATATCTTTAAGCCAAATATTTTTATCAGGTGTAATTTATATCAGTACACTCATCATATTTAACAAAACTATTGGTTCAAAAATATTCAAGATAAATAATGATGCTATAATTCCTCTTATATCAAGAAGCAGAAGATGAAGAAAAGAAATCAAAAATATAATAATAATAATAATAATAATAATAATAATAATAATAATAATAATAATAATAATAATAATAATAATAATAATAATAATAATAATAATAATAATAATAATAATAATAATAATAATAATAATAATAATAATAATAATAATAATAATAATAATAACAACATTAATGAGTCAATTATACACCTTCATAATGGAATACTATAATAAAAGTAAAAACTATTATATAATCAAATGCTACTTTATATTATGCAATACCAAAACATAATAGGAAGTTATATTCATTCAGGTTTTTTTTATATTTTTTCTTAATACTTGGATATGATGTCTGGAATAAAACTTTTTAAAATTTATATTGCTATTTCGATGGTCTAATATTGAAGGTTTTCTATAAACGTTTTGTAATTATGGTAAGAATTTGTATAGAATTGAAATAATATTAAGTCGATAATTTCTATTTGTCACATTTATTGAAATATCGATATTACCATTACATTCTTTCTATTAACGGATACGTCAATATCATTTAAACATTTGTATGTAAGTATGCTAACATCTTTTATTATATGAAATGTAATTCAATTTTTTTCAGTTTTTTTTCATACATTTATTTGTATGTTTCACTTCATTTATATGATGCATAACTCTGAAGACATAATAACTTTAAAGGATATATATTTTTTCTAGTTTTTTTTTTATTACTACATACATTTTTCACAACTATTTTATACATTTACCAGGGCTATTTTTCCCTTTAATTATATTTCCATCTTTTTTTATTCAGAATTGGGTCTTTTTCTAATAGTAATAAATTAATAAACACTTTTGACATTTTTATTATTTTTATAGCATTACTTGAAAAATTGATAACTATATTTTTCTTTAAATCGCTATTAAAACATTTTACTATTTTTTATTTACATAACTTAAGATTATTTGGCAACATGTTTCAATATACAAAACTTTATGTTTTTAAGAAAATAAGGAGGAGATAATATATTAACATTAAGGCAGACATGTATTCACTGGCAATAGAAAATACTTTCATAAATATCCCTGAAGAATTTTTTTATGAAATTTTAATAATACTAAGTGTAAACATATTTTGATTTTGATTTCATGTCACAACAGAAAATTACTTTACCATTTTAAAAATGGAATTTAAATAAGTAATCTTTTGTTTTATAATTCTGCATGACAACTCATAGCAGTGCTTACATAGGTGTTGAAACATTAGCAAACTCATGCATACCAGAATGACACCTAGTAATTTCATATATCATATATTACTTATAATACTTCACTAATATACACTTTAATGCAAGTAATTTTCTTAACCTTCTTTATTTTCTTACAGTTTCGACTGTCCAGCAGTCTTCGTCAGAGCTTAATCCTCCTCACAGTTTTAACCTTAATTAATTCCATAGTAATCAATAGATGCTAGGTTTGGGCAAAAAATCTCTATCTAGTGGATATTCATTCAATTTCTCCAGACTTGTATTTTAGATTATGACTTTAAACAGTGGAGAGTTGACTATTCGTTTTAACAGATTGTGTAAGCATGGGAAATATTGATGAAGTAAAGTTTTAGTGGATTGTTATGATTTCTTGCCATATGATGAAGATTATTAGTATTATTATTATTATTATTATGTTATTATTATTATTAAATAACAAATACATCAAAATCCATAGCTACTGAATTAGTAAACTCAATTCAGACATCTATGAATGTATGAGTGAATTAGCTTGAATTGAAAACATTACTGTCCTTCTATTTTTTGTTTCTGAAAACCACCAGAGTTAACTAATTTTATAAATAATAGTCACTCGAAAGGGGTTACATTAGGTCTAAATATCTAGATATAATTCTCTCAGGTGCAAAGCTCATCACTGATGAAAGCCATAGGCTAAAAAATTAATCCAGGAGGAATGGGATGAGTAAACACTTGATAGGAGAATTTATACACAAACTCTCTAGTATCTATTTATTAATATGCATTGCTTGCACTGGTTGGCACTATTGTATGAATGATTTGCTACTGGTTTAAAATTTCAAAGACTTATTAAGATTACGATCAATAATAATGAAAAGAGAACTTTTGTAATTGTAAGAAATTCAGCTTTGCTCTTCATTTTTCTGATATATAATCAATTTAAATAAAATTGATTATTATTTTGAACAAATAATTTTTATACTGAATATTTGATCATTGTATATATTTATTTTTTTATATTTTGGAAACTTGAAATATTAGCTTTTAAAATGAGTTTTCTTTTTTTTTTTTTGGTAAGCTTATATTTGTAATAAACCGTCTAAAAAATACCACTGACAAAGAGAAATCTTGATACAGTTGCAGTTGCATTTTAAAAGTCCTTCAAAAAAATAGTAATTTTATTAAATGCTTAATTTTTCACTAGCCTGTATAAGAAAAGCCTTTTTGTTATCATTATTTTTTAGATTTATTAGTCACTTTCTTTATGTTTGCAATGTTATATCTTACTTTTTAAGAGTAATTCTGTTGGAGATTACTCTTTGTGCTTTTAACAAAACCAGACAATAAAGCGTCCAGTCTAAAACATTTTTTTTTATATTTTTAAAAATATTTAAAGCAAAAAAGAGAAATAAAGCATTGATTTGTAGTTTTAAAAACATAAAGTTTAAAGCTTAATCAGTTTAGGTCATCTTAGAAATCATTTTTTCTACTTTTCAAATGCATTTCATTTCTTTGAAGAAGTAAAACCAATAAGTTAACATTCCTATCTAGCCCAAGCTAAATAAAACACTCTATAAAAAAATACATAAAAGGTTGAAAACTTTCTGATATCAAA
>JAQFVV010002503.1:0-24651 GCA_028023455.1 Epiperipatus broadwayi | reverse complement strand
ATGACTTTAACAGTTTTTAAAAAGCATAATTTTTGATAACTTATATAGGTTAATTATTATTGACATGAACTTATAATCTGTAATTACATGTTTAAACTAACATAAATATTATATGATTTTTTCGGCTTAATAAACTTACTTTTAAGAACAATTCTCTTTAGTCAAAAAACAAGGCAAAACTCTCTCAAACAGTAGTGCCACCCTGTGCCAACCAGAGTATAATCAATGGATGCCAGAAGGCTTGTGCATAAAATTCCTATCTAGTGCCTACTCATCCAATATTCCCAGACTAGTTTCTGGCTTGTGACTTCGTTTAAGAAGAAGCTACAGTACATCACATCACATGCCTTGTTTAATAACAATTATGTGCTAGTATAAGAGATGGTGATCATGTGATGTTTAGTGGTTTAATTCTCTTTAGTCTAAAACCGTCTGAAAATTAGATTAATCAATGGACATCTGTATTATAAATCAATATCCCCATACCATTTTTCTGGCTTTTGACTTCATCAATGAGAATTTAGAATTTCATTTCAAAGCAAGATATAATCTTTTGATTCTATTCAGTAGCTCTGAAATTAAAATAAAAATCTAAGATTTTAAACTCAAGATAATTCTGCTTGTATAATTATACAGATCTGATATCAGCTTTACAGTATTAACTTTCCTAGATAAATAGTAGAAAGAGCCTATAGTTGAAATAAAACTGAGATCACTAAAGTATATAATTATTGATTAGGGGTCAGACCATAGTTATGCAAAATAAATAAGCTGGAGTTGAGGACTTTAAGTGATTTATTAGATGAATAATATAAAGAAATAAAAGATAGATGGGGAGATGCACAAATGATTGAACTAATAAATTTTCATTGGCAAAGGAAAAAAGCAGAATTCAGTTTGAAGATGGTGTTGTATAGTATTGCCATCGAGAGTCAATTGATTTTTCAAGTTTATAATAGATGGCTTTTGAATACAGTAAAAAGAATTGCTTATTTAATTATACATTTATCTTCTGTTAAAATACAGAATATAGCAAGAACTATTTTTTTCAAAATAAACTATAGTTTTTTTTTTTTTTAAAAATCTGACTCAGTAAGATTTGTGACTTCATTTTGTTTTCTGCTTTTTAAAAAAAATCACTGTTCATATCCTTAATTTTTAAACTACTTTTAATATACACAATATTAACTTTTTACAAAAAAAAAAAAAAAAAATTAAATGAATAGAAGTCCAAACTGTTAGATGAGATTAAGTTGTTGTCCAAGAGATTTTTCGTTTTATAAAAAGACATTAAACATCGGTAGTGATAAGTTAAATTTTTAATCTCTATAATTATACATTTCTTTAATACAATGACATTCCTACTAGAATTGGGCCTGGACAATGATCAAACAATCCTTATCCAAGTTTAAAAATACTAAATTCTTATTTTCATTCATTTGTATTAAACATTTTATTTATTTGTCATGTAAAACAAATTAATTAGCTCATCTGCTTTAAAAAAATCCTTCCTCTTCATCTTTACGTTTGTAAAACTGCTAATGCCCAGTTTAGGTTTTGGATGCCTCTTTATACTCAATAGCTAGCATGATAAAATCTTTATGTTGATTTAGCAAATTGAATCTCTTCAATTTATTATAAAATCTTTCATACTGTTGTGGATTAAAAATGGGGAAGCTATGAAATAAAAATAAATGGAGATTAATTATTCATCTAGATTTTACAGACGATATTGTCTTTGCAAATAATGCTTCATATCAAGAGTTATCAGATGAAAGCAAAGAAGTAAGATTAAAGATAAAGACTAAAAAAGAGTAAAACAATATTCTATGATTTTTCACAAAAGAAAATAATGATTGATAATCAAGAATTAGAAAAGATTCCAATTACAAGTTACTTTGGTCATATTATTAATGTAGATGGAAATATAAATGAAATTATTCATAGAATTAAACTTGGTTGAAGTATTTTTGATAAAAATAACCTAATATTAAAAAGAAATATGATTATGTACTTCAAACAGACAATTTTAAGTGACATATTTGACCAATTCTTATTTGGGTGTTTAACAACAAAAAAACAAAACAAGAGATAATGAAATATGAAGACATATATGCAGGGCCTTTCAGAGAAAATACAAGGCCTGGGGCAACTAATATTTTAGAGACCCTTCAAAATTTAAAATAAGAATGTGGGGAGAAGAAATGAGAGTTTTTACTTACAGGGCCAAAAACAGGACCCGGGCAGCAGTTAGTTATGAGTCGCAGAAACAAGCAAGCAGATCAGATCCAGATAGCACTTGGATAGGGTAAATTCACTCTAGCACTGTTAGTATCATAAAAACACTGTTAGCATAGAACTGACTGACAGGGGGCTGAGACTATTAGTTCTGCCAGTCACCGAGTATTGCAGTCACTTTCATCACAGAGTCTTCAAATTGACACCTCATCTCTAAACTGGCTTACATTTTCAATTCATGGTATGCCTGCTTGGAAAAGTTTTTCTCTAATATTTTTTTGGGAATTTAACTGTAAAATTAAGGCCATTCTACAAACCATGGCATCGCTTTGCCTTCTCCTATATTTTTGTTTAACATATTGAGTTGCCAAGTTGAGGCCCCTAATATTGTGAGGCCTGGGCAAGCTGCCCCTTCTGCCCCCCCTTCTAATTGGTCCTGCATATATGTTTGGAGTAACAAGGGAGAGGATATAGAGCAAAATATTTGGATGAGAGAACAGGTATCATTAACCTTATTGCAAGAATTGAGAGACTGAAATGGTACAAGTCTATATATGATAATAGATATATAATTGAAGTCTCAGATTGGATTCCAAAAGATAGTTAAAAAAAAAAAAAACAAGAAACACAAGTGATTGTTGGAATGTTATGGAAAACAGAAACTATAAATAAAAATGAATTAATCTTGAAAAAGAATAAAGAAATCACATGAATTAACTGTTTATCAAATGGTTTTAAGATAAGATTGTGATTTTAATATATTTTAGAAATTAAACATAGATGGAGGTAAAAAAAAAATTGATTTTTTTTGCTTGCATAATTATATAGATATTTCACTTATGACAAAATAGCTATGCCACAATTTTGATAGACTTAAAAGAATCTTTTCTGCTCATTATTTGATCAATTAATTCTCAAAATAGGTAAAAGATAATAATGGATTTAGTGTCTAATACTTCTCATGAGATAAGATTTCATCATATGACAACAATATTTGTTTTTACAGTCAGAAGACATTAATACTCATAACCAACCCTGGTTAACCACTAACTAATAATAGAAAAAAATATTCTCAAATACTAAATTTTTCTATTTCCTTGTTAATAAGCATTTATTTTTATCTAGCGCCGTGTTTATAATTATATTACATTCAAATATCAGCCTTTCAAGCTAATTTAACACTCTCAAAAGGCGCATGTTCAATTAGCTTGAAAGGCTGATATTTGAATGTAATATTTCCTTTGTTAATAAATAAATTTGTACATGAAAATATCACATGATCACCATCTCTTATACTAGCACATAACTGTTATTAAACAAGCAAAACTCTCCACTGATTACTCTGGTTGGCACAGGGTGGCACTACTGTATGGAGAGTTTTGCCTGTTTAATATATGAAAATATATTTTTGCCTCCAAAAACTAATAAATAAAAACTTAATAAATTATACAAATAAATGTTGTCCCATATTTTAGTATATCAATTAATAATTCAAATGTATCATTCTATATATATTACGTGTGTCACATATAATTTGTAATTTTAAATAAATGTTTTAATACCTATGGTGGCAAATGTTTTTCATATGCTATGTCATATGAAAAAAAAATTATTAATACATCCTATTTTTTAATTCACAACATTTTAAAATTATTATTATTATTTCTTTAATTAAGCAATTATTGTAAATTAGTTCTTCAAGTAAGCCTTTATGTAACCTAATTATTTTGCAAATGAATGAATCTAAAAATAAATAAATAATCTTTCATATCGATAAAGCGAGCATTTTTTTAAAAAATTTAAATTATTCAAATAAAAAACAGACTGCTTTTTCCTTGCAACACTTTATAAGCTGATTAAAGACATTTGCAATACTGAAGCAAAGATTCAGAGAAATAACAAGCGATAGTTTTTACTTTTTTTGGCAAACCAGCCAATCAAATCACTAGTAATATGCATTTACCACAATTTGATGTCAAAGGTAGATAGTATATGCTTTGCAAACTTGATTATTTCCAGTTTAGCAATATGCATTTTGGGAATACTTATATAATAACTTAATAGATAGTTGATTTCTAGTCACCAAGTATTAATTTTACATTACATATTTGTATAATTATTTTGTCATAAAAGAGATAGTTCTCTTAAGTTAGAATTATATATAATGAGTTTAAAATCAGGCTTTTAATATATCCATCTTCACCAAGATTGAATTCTAATTTAATTCCAATTCAGAAACAAATCTTAGTTATCTAAAAAATATTGATGTTAGGTGTTCAACAGTATGAATGAAAAGAAATACAGTAACTTTGGGGTGCAGTGGCTAAACTCTCCATGCAATAGCGCCATTCAGTGCAAGCCAAAGTAATTAATGGATGCAAGAAGGTATGTGTATAAAATCCCTATATAGTGCCTACTCATCCAATATCCCCACAATAGTTTCTAGCTTGCATCCATTAATAACTCTGGCTTGCACTGAGTGGCGCTACTGTATGGAGAGTTTAGACTCTGTGTAAACAGCTTGTATAAGCATCAAGAATTGTGATCATAACTTATCTAGTATATAAAGTAATTTAATTTAAGAATTGTGATCATGTGATATTTTGTGTTTTAACTTTGGGGTGCTCTATTAACATAAAAATAAAAAAGATTGGGTAGTCTATCAACCGGGTTTCTTTATCTTCTTATACTATGGGTTATACTCAAATATGAAAGCCAATAAATATGAATTTATCAAATTGCAAAAATAAGAAACATTATAGAAATAAATAACACATTTAAGCTTATTGGTTCAAAGAAAAACTCCACCTTGTTTTATATCAGCTTTTCTCCCCTTAAGAGCTACAAAAAAAAAAAAATCTACATCATATAAATTATACTTTTTTTAAAATGTACTTTCTTTACCATTTCTCAAAAATCGTTTTTCGTTTTCCTTCTCTATTTCATATTTATTTATTTTAGCCAAATCTTTATTATTATTACAGTTTCATTGTTTATTCTCTATTTTTTAAATGTATTACATTTTAAAAGTATTTATTGTTTACACTTTCGCGATTCTAATGAATCGTTATAGACAATTTTTCTTTAATTTAATCTACATTGAGGCATTTCTATTTTTAATAAGCATATCTAAATATAGACAGATGATTTTTAATAGTACAATATGGTATCAAAAACGTGAGCAAATAATATAACTACGTATTAATAATATTAACAAATATATTTTGATATGATAAATATAATTCATTTATATGTATGTATATGCTAAACAATTAGACAGTGTATATATTACAGTTTGAAAGTGCGAAGGAAAACCCAATAGCGATAATAAATTAGAAATTTCAGGATTTATTACATTGGCCTTTATTATAAAACAATTTCATCTTTACAAGAAAACAAATTAACATCATCCGAACTTCCAAAGTAATAATTTCAACTAATAATTTTTAACCTTTTAAAAATATTAATAAATGTCATACCTAGATTTTGATGAACAATCATCTTGTGTGAATGTATGAGTTTTTGTCTGTATTTTAGAACTCTTTCTATTATTTGGCATAATTAATTTACATTTATAAGCAAATCGAACAAAAATTTAAAAAATAAAACGACCATTTTAGATATAACAGTGACATCTATTGTGAATTACTAAAATCATAAATATAGAAAACAAGTTATACCGTCTTTTAAAATCTTTATTTATTATATGAATTATTAGATTAAATCGTGCGCTAATAGGCAGCTGGAAAAAGTTTTTTTCGTTTCAATTAAAATAACAAAATTAGGCTGAGCGCTTTCGAAAGTTAAAACGCTGGAGCTAGAATCATTGATGTTACAGATAAAGTAAAGAAACAAGGGAATAGAGATGTGTATGTTATGATAGGACTAATAATTTATCAGAGTCATCAGAGAGAGTAATGGGTAAGTATATAGAATTGATTAGGGATTTGAGTATGATTAAAGGAAGAGTAGGAATAGTTGGATTATTACCAAGATTTGATAAAAGTATATGTTAGGTAGGTCATGTTCTATAAATGAGAGAATGAAAAAATTGTGAGAGAAATGATGTTACGTTTGTGGATGTGTGGGATTTTTTTTTATTGGGAAGAAGGAGTTATATAGTAAAGATGGGTTGCACTTAGGGAAACAAGGAAGTGAAGTTTTAGGGAGTCTGATTTATAAAGAATGTAGTTCGGGAAACTTGTAAAGGGGTGTGGGATTTTAAATTGCAGTGTTATTAGAAAGAAAAAGAATGGACGGAATCTAAGGAATAAACAAAGGGTAGCTGATTTAGATATAAATGTAGATATGGAGAGGGAATGGTCCTGTAAAATTAATGGTAAGCAAATCATTTATAAACGTAATGGAAAAGAAAGAATCAAAAAAAATTATAAAAGAGTAGTTAGGAAAGAAAAAATTGAGTATTTGAATATGCAAGGTGGTAGGAGACCAGAAAAGTGGCAGGAATTAAACAAAGCAATTGAAAATAAAGAGCTTGAGGTATTAGCAATAGTGGAAATACATCTAAGAGAAGAAGAAGAACCTATTTTGGAAGATTTGGTATGGCAGGGTATAACTAGAAAAGAGAAAGAAAAAAGGATGGTGGTATAGGTGTTATATCTAAAAAATATTTAAATACTGTTAAATGCCAAGAACATTTGTGCTTTGAAATAAGGTTGAGAAGACAAGAATGGATGGTGGCTATAGTTTATATAGCTACTGAAGATAGTCAAACTATAACGGAGTGGAACAATAGCATATATGAGTGTCTAGTTAAGGATATGCAGAGTTTTAAAGAAAAGGGGAAGAGAATAATAGTTATAGGATGTGAATAGGCATATTGAAGAAATTGATGATGTAGATAATAAGAATGAAGAGCTTTTGAAGAAATTTTGTCAGAGAGTGAATTTGAGCATTGGAAACTTATCAAATATTTATGAGGGACAATATACACGGTCTAGAAATAATATCTCCCACACAATAGATTATGTATTGGTAGAGAAAAAGGAATGAATAAAGTATGGAAAATTAAGGTGTTTGATAATGAAGAGAGAGAGTATGTAATAGTAATCATAATTTCTTTGTAATTGAAATGGTTAATAATGTGATGGAGAATAGAAAAAAAGTAGAAACAATAGTGAAAGATGTGGATGGAGAGTGAATGATAAGAATAATTTGGAAGAGTATAAAATACAAGTTGAAGAAACCATGGAAGAGTTGATTGGAAATGAGTATGAGATCTGGTGTGATGAATAGAAAAAGTGGCAAATAGGGTTTTACATGAGAATATTCAGAAGAATAAAAGTAATAAAAAAATGAGAGTTAATAAAAGTGTAAAAGAGAGGAAAAAAGCATGCAGAGAATATAAGTGTGCTATTAAGAACAAACAAAGTGAAAAAGATATAAATGCTAAATGGGAAAAGTTAGCTAAAATAGATAATTATAGAGAGAGAATGAAACTGAATAGTAAATTATTGGACGATATTAGTAAAAGTGGAAGAGATAGAAGTGAAAAAAATTGGAATTACATTAAAAGGAGACATGTAGGGGGGGGGAGAGATAGTATTACTGGATGAGGATGGAATAGAATGTAGCTCTAGAGAAGAATTAGAGAGAATCTTGAATAGGTTTGTAATGGATATAGAAAAGATGTTAGATGTGAAGGATAGAGGGATAGAAAATATGAAAGTATATAATAATGGGAATATTAGGTTTACAGAAAATGAACCAAATGAGGCAGGAAAGAAATTGAGAAAGTGGTAAGGCAAGAGGTTTAGATGGATGGGCAGCAGAGATTGTAATGAATTTAGGGCAAAAGTAAAGCTGTTATCATGTTTTAATAAGATGGTACAGAAGAGAGTTTTTCCGGGTAGTTGGAGTAATATGAGAGTAAGATTATTATTTAAAAGAAAGGGTAAGGATCATAGAAAGTTAAACAATTATAGACCAATACTGGTAACATCAGTTTTATATAAAGTTTTTTCATATATAGTGGCTGGAAGAGTTGCAAAATGAATGGAAGAAAATAATGTAGTGGGGAAATGCAAGGAGAATTTAGGTCAGACAGGTGTATAGGAGATAGTTTATTTGTAGTTACACAACTTATGAATATAGACAGTTATATATATGAGTTTTATAGATATAGAGAAAGCATATAATAGAGTAAATAGAAATAGATTATTGATAAGTTTACAAATTTGGGAGTGGATGAAGCTTTAGTGGATGTTATTAAGAAATTATATGAAAATAATTATTATACATATCAATTAGGGGATATAGAATCAGTTAAAGTTAAAAATGGGGTAGGACTAAGGAAAGGATACCCTATATAACCTATTTTGTTTTTGTTGTATTTGAGTGAAATGGAGAGAGCAATAGAAATACTAGGAAGAGGGATAGAGATACCATTAATAGGTGGTAAAGGAGTATATACATTGTCGGGTCTTTTTTTTTGCGGATGATGTCTTTTTTGTGTGCAGAAAGAAGAGAAGATATGGAAGTTATGCTGAGGACATGTGCAAGAGTCAGTAAAGATATAGGGATTAAATTTAGTGAAGAAAAATCAAATATAATGGTGGTGAATACTGGGGAAAGAGAAGACATAGATCATTGGGTTATATAAAGTTAAGTGTGGTGAATAGATATAGTTATTTGGGAATCATCTTGAGTAATCAAAAAATTGATAAATGAAGCAAAGAAAAGAAAGGGATTGATAAAGAAATTAACAGTGTTTTCATATAATAAATATGATGTAGCAAGAATTGTATGGAAGGGAGTGGCAGTAGCAGGGTTAACATATGGCAATGATGTGTTACGTGTTAGTAAAGGGGTATTAGATTACTTAGAAAAAGTACAAAGGGAAGTAGGAAGACATGCATTAGATGCAGAGGTGTGGACAGCAAAGGAGGCAATTCAAGGAGAAATGGATGGTCAAGTTTTTATATGATGCAAAAAGAAAAATGAAAATGTTCAGTAGATTGCAGTTTATGGATAATAAAAAAATAGGCAAAATAGTATTTAATTGCGTTACAAGTAAAGGGCAGGCAACAAAATGGGTGAGAAAGGTAATTAGGTATGCAGAAGATTTGAACAAAGAATTTATGTCAGTATACTTAGGAGAATTGTTAAGTGTTATAGTGGTAAGGAGTGGGATAGAAGAATGGATGTATTAATAAAGAATAGGGAATTGGAGAGATGAAGAACTAGTATGGAGAGTAAAATGAGTTTAAATATATATATAGAAGTAAACAGAACATTGGGTGTGAGTTAATTTATGATAATAGTAAGGAAAGTAGTTTATTGTTTAAGGCTTGAATGGGATCTTTAGCAATAAAGGAATATACACGTAAATGGAAAAATGTGGGTGATTTAGTCTTTAAGTTGTGTAAGGAAGGCATAGAAAATATTAGGCATCTGTTACTTCAATGTAAATGCTTGGAAGCAGAAAGGGTACAAATAATGAAGTTATGGAAGAGTAAATATGAACAATGTGAGTAAACAGAAAGTGAGTTATTGGTTTTTATGCTGGGTTTGGGAAAAGATAAGGGGGATTTTGATATGAAGGCCATGGAGTTGAATTATGTCATGGAAATGGGATGGAGCAGATTATGGGAAAACATAGGGTAGAGAATGGAAGGGAAAGTAATATGGCCAACAGGTTTCTCTGGGCATAGTTGCTGAGAGATTCCTGACTCCATATAAGGAGTAGTCACAGTGCATCACATCATATTTGGGGATAATAAGAGGATATCCAAAATAGTATTTGATTGGATTATGAGTAAAGGACTGGCAACAAGATGGGTGAGAAAGGTAGTTTGGTATGCAGAAGATTTGGATAAAGAATTTATATCAGTATACTTGTACAAAAGATGGGATGATTATGTTAGGTGAATTGTTGGGTGTTATAGTAGCTAGGAAACGAATAGAAAAATAGATGCATTAATAAAAAATAGGGAGATGGAGAACTAGTATGGAGAGTAAAAAGAGTTTAAATATATTTACAAGTAAGCAAAATATTGGGTGCAAGTTAATTTATGATAATAGCAAGGAAAATAGTTCACTGTTTAAGGCTCGAACAGGATCTTTAGCAACAAGAGAATATACACAAATGGAAAAAATATAGATGATTTAGTTTGCAAGTTATGTAGGGAAGGCATAGAAAATATTAGGCATCTGATAATTGAATATAATCAAACAGAAAGGGTACAGATAATGAAGTTGTGGAAGAAAATCAACAAAGTGATTATACATAAAGTGAGTTCTTGGTTTTTATGCTGGGTTTGGGAAAAGATAAGGAGGACTTAGATATAAAGACCATGGAGTTGACAAAAATTATGTTGGGGAAATGGAATGGAGCAGGATAGAAAAACTTAGGGTGGGGAATGCAAAGTGAAAGTAAAGTGGCTAACAGGTTTCTCTGGGCATAGTAGTTGAGATATTCCTGACTCCGAAAACCACAATGCAACGCATCAGCCTAATTTTATTATTTTAACAAGAAAGAAAAAACCTCTCTTCAGATGTGTCATAGAACATGATTTAATCTATTACTTTCATTGAAGCAAAGTATAAACCTCATATCTTCATATGAACTATTATAAATTACAACAATACTCCGACATTTTAACTATATCCTTTTATAGAATTTCTCAGGAACAACTGAAGAAGGTGCATGTGTCTTGTTTTTTTTATATAGTGAAATTAATGGGCTATTTTTAAAATAGAAAACTATGATTTGTTTGTTATTAATTTAATCTATTTAAAATCATAAATCTATTTTGAATAAGTTCATCTGGAAATTCTTAAATTAAAAATCTTCACTTAAAATAATAATTTATTTGGTATATAATGTTAGTGGGATTAAGCAATAATAAATACTCTAATATTAATTATTATTTACTATTAATCAACTATTTACAATATTTATAAGTAAGAAACAAAAATCCTATTTTCCAGATTTATTTTATTTACCTACGGATTTTCTATTTAATAAAGCAATTGTCTCTTCTCAAATATTTGTGAAAAAAGTTTGGGGGACATATATAAATACAATAAGGTAAATTTAGCTCTAACTTTTTTAATCAGAAGAATAAGATTTATAAGTGTTAAAGTTTTGGTTCATTAGTTTGTTGAGATCGGCCAATTTAACGAGATCGGCCAATTTAACGTAACAAGTGTGATGTGTACTAGATTTAGATTTAGCCAAGGATGGAAGCCAATAACGTAAGACTCAATTCAGTGATATTCCGCGTAGTTGATAGTTGAAATGCCACATGTCACACTCCATTTCAATTACGAAATGTCTCTCTTTTTAAGTATATGCATGAGATCAAATTAGATTATTCAGGATAGTGAAGTAATGATTATTTAATGAATGGAATGAAATTTTTTTTATTAATAACTGGAAAAATTTTAACTTTAGAAATTGACTAAAAATCCATTGCTAGGCATCCTGGAAGCAGAGAAAGGCCTTCTGCAGTATATATTGTCTCTGTGATAACTTGATTTAACTTTTTGTCTGCATACTTCCATAAAATGCAACACAAGGGGAAAAAACATTTCCAAGCAGATGCCTTCAGCAAATTGTCTACTAAAAACTCAATGAAAACAATTAGTGATATTGATTTAGAAAATAGAAAAAAACTTAACAGTTAATATATGTAAATATTAATAATGGTAGGTCAAAGGTAGATGAAATTAAAGTGGAAGTTACTCTAAATCCACAGTAAGCTATATACAAATGAATACAACATTGTCAATACACCAAAGTATAATGAACCACTTGTACTCTAGCTTGGATGACATTTAAGCATTCAATTTATTGATGTGTTACAACACAATGTGAATTCTATATATTTAAGTAATCTCAATCTTAAAAACAATCAGAGAGAAAAGTCATGCCTCATATTTAACAACCCCTGAATATTAACTGAAATAATAGTTAATAATTGTAAATATTAATAGTGATAAATATAGATGAAATTAAAGTGGAAGTTACTATAAACCTCTCAACGATCTATATATAAACTAATATAACTTCATCAATAAGCAAAAAAGCAAAGAATGAGCATCACCAAAGATATAAAATAGGTAAAAAAATGTAAAACAGTCTTAAAACATCTTTTTCTATTGCTCTCTCCTGAGCACTGGGGAAAGAAAAGATACTACCAGGTTTTCTAATTTTATATTGTGAACATTTTATCTTCCAGCAAAAATAGCTAGATACTATTTCTTGATCAGTATTGGATCATTAGTTCAGTTGACTATGAGTCAATTATTTGGAAAAAAATATTGAGGTAGATCCAGATTTGAACCCAGATCATGAGATATCTTTGTTATTATTGAATAATGAAGCACTTAGAAAAAAATATTGTTTCTGTATCTATTCACAAATGTTTTTATGTTGCTAGTTTGTCTGAATCAAAGATTACGTGATATGTGATAGTGTGTTTTGTATCTTCATAAATTGTTAATGCTCTCTCTACCATTAAATCCTGCAAACCATTTGAAAAATTCTTGCAACTTATGGCTTCTCTTCCAAATCCAGTATGAATCAGTTTAGTTTTCTCTAAATTAAAACAAAAATTTAATGTTTACATTGTTAAAGTACAAAATATACTGTTACATTTCTGAATAGCTAAAGTATGTCATTATGTAACACTTTCATTGATCCAGAGATGGCGCTGCAGACAGCCTGGAAAGAGAATGGGACACACTATGTATATATTTTCAATGAAAAATATATAGTTTAAATATATAAGTAGAATATAATAAACTTTTGATCGATGAGCTAATGACTTTCAGTAATGAATTAGAGCAAGTGTGTCCTTCGTGTTGATTGTGATCGACTGGTCGATTGTCAAGAAATTTTAAGTTGATCGCATAAGCAAAAATGAAATTTTATATAGAAAAGATTTTATCATTAAAAACTAAAATTTCAAAAAATTTTTGTTTGAAAAGCAACCATTGAAATTTGGATTTTTTTTATTTGAATGCGAAATCTAATTTAAAACTAAAATTTTAAAAACTGTAAGTTTTTTTTAAAAAACCAGTCAATTAATAAAAAACTGTCTTGCATTGGTGGTCGAGAGGTCAGTTGGCCGGGTTGCAGGTTCCCGACCCTGCCGATGCTGTGACACTTAAAAATAATAATAAAAAAACTGAAGAAAACAATCGATAAATTTACCTTCATTTTGCTTCGTCACGTCTATTTTGGTTATAGGAATACAAAAAAAAAAAAACATTTATTTTTGAAATTTCATTTAAGTTGGCCGACTAGTTTTGACATTTCGATTTTTTGAAATAATTTTAAAAAAGTTTTTTACAATCGTGAAAAGTGGTTTAGATTCTTAAATTGTCTTAATTTAATATTATACGAGTATTTTTATTGCTAATTCTTATTTTGTGGCAAAAATTAAATTATTAGATTTTTCCCCCTAATGAGCAATAAAAAAGCAAAAACAAATCATTTCTATAATTATTGAAAATAAGAGTTTTTAATCATTATATATAAAGAAAAATGTTTATTTTTATTGTGTAATTCTACAATAGTTTTATCGAATAGAGGTAATCTAAACAGACATTTTACTATTATTCATCCACTTTCCTCCGAAGTCTATAATAAGAAAATCTGAAGCACAAAGATTAAAAAGATCTCTAAATTCACAGCAATCTTCATTCAAAAAAAGTTGTTGTAAATCAACTGTGGCATCTCTCCGTGTGTGTCGAATTTTTATAAAGCACAAACAATTTTTTACAGATTGCGAGATAAAGAAACTTTTTTGGCTGCAGCAGATAGCATATTTCTCAGTTTTAAAAATAAAATGAATTTGATACTATCCAAGAAATACAACTTTTCAGATGAATTGAAATCATGACCATTGATTTAAGATCACAGCTTAATGGAATTTTGAAAATTGTTCACGGTTTTCACTTCAACTTGATGACTTAACTGATAGGTGTGATATGACTCAGCTTTTGTACGCTTGATATTTCCTGATCTGATTGTAAAGGAAGAATTACTCAAAATCCTATCTTTAAAATAGATAGAACTATATTTAAATTAGGCCTAAATTGTATTTGACTAGTTAAATGGTATCTATCTTTTGTAATTACACCCTAGAGTTATATGTCATTGTCTTTCTCCATTAAATTAAAGTAACCCAGTTATTGGTTTGGCGTATTATTATTTTATAATTACTAACATATTATCTACACAAATTATTTGATCTACCTATGTATATGTACACTGTTGCAAGAGAAATAATTTGCAACACTTTGCTTTACTCTTTAATCTGCTTTGTGAATGTAAACAATAAACTTTCATTTATTATTATTATTATAACTATTGAGTTAAAACAGGCAAAACTCTCCATACAGTAGTGCCACTCAGTGCCAACCCGAGTAATCAATGGATGCCAGAAGGCTTGTGCATAAAATCCCCATCTAGTAAACAGTTAAGTGCAAGCATGAGAAGTAGTGATCATATGATGTTTAGTGGTTTAACTGTATTGAGTGTTATTATATATATAAACCTGATTATCATCAGTTAAAATTCCCCTTTTGGATCTCATCTCTTCCTGACCACCGGGCATACATTAAAGAATTAATCTCATGAGGTTTGGAGAGTGAGTCACTTGGCAGTAATCTGGAGAAGTAGGAAAGATTTGAACCCTTCTGCCTATATCTCTAGGTTAGGGTAAAGCTGTTATACTTTTCTTGCCATTACAGTTTTTTTTTTATAATCTGGCATCCCAAGTGTAGCCTTACTGTTAGAGATAGACCCTGAGATGTTATACATACGAATTTGATGAACAGGAATTTTTTTTTTTGTTAAAGCAATGGTGGATGATAAAAAATGTACATTTTTCTCTCTTGCGCTCTGCTCTCTTTATGATTTTTGTTTTCTCTAATACATATATATTCTGAAATAAGTTAAACCAATCAAAGTTTTGGTTGAACATGAAAATCAAATTAGATGATAATGTAGGGGAACAGAGTGATCAAACAAGGAGCAAAAAAGAGAAGGGGTCAAATTGTACACCCTCCCCCATTATTAGTATTATTATTATAGTGAGCTGTATATTGAGTACACATAGTTACAGGGGATAGTTATATATGATAGCATATAGAGATAAAGAGAAGAGAATATTGTAGCACAAGAACAAATAGAGATAGGTCAGGCAAGCAATATGGATTAGAATAAAGTACAAATAAAACTTAAGGATAACAAAGCCGGTACACCAAAAAAGGCAATGATTGTAAGGGTGATTGGGCGAGGAAGCATTCATTTAAAAAAAAAAATAATTTTTTTTAAAAAAATTTGTGGATATCACAAATGCCAGGGATGAGAGAAAGGACAAGAAAAAAAAAGCACAAAACAAATGTGACAAAATTAGAAAACATTTTTTTTTCAGGAAATGTGTATGACCCAGAAGAAGAGACATGCAAGGAAACACAAGGGAACATATTTTCAGATAGTATGATAGAAAACCACACCCCAAGAATAGACTATGGATATGGATATACAAGAACCACTATGGGTAGACAATTGAGGGAAATGGTAGAAGCTCTGGGGAGGAGAATGGAAGAAGACAAAGGAGAATGAAGACAATATGGAGTAGAACTCATCAGGATGAAATAAAAGATAGAGAAAAAACAAGTGAAAATGGTATAGGCATGAAGGGATGAGAACAAAAACAAATAGGACACTAAAGGTGGCTCAGACAGTGATAGCAAAGAAAGCACAAAAGGCATAAAAAAATAGATAGTCCACTTTTGGCTAAATTTATTCATATCAAGACTTTTCAGGATGATATAGGAGGGACTGGTGGGAATGCATGAACAGAAAGCTAATAACATTCAAAGACTACTGCCTCATTTTACTTAAAAAGCTTTTGTAGTGAAGAGAGGCAAGACAGAATCTTGGACAAGAAAAATATTGCTGTCAAAAGGTGTTTGTTTTTCTTGTGCCAGGTGTCAAAGTGAAAATCATTGATGGGTTTCCCTTTGTCAGAGGAGCAGATAATTTGAACTATTAGGTACAGTATGCCCCATTCACATATACCATTTCATGCTAAGCTGTTGGAACTGTGGAATAGAAGAAATGGCAGAATTACTGACTGCAATAGATTTTGGCATATAATAAAGAGCACACAGACAAGGGAAGAATTGAGATGTCTAAAATACAAACTGCAGCTATCCAAAATTGTTATAAGATTGAAGGACGGATTAAACCAATATCCCAGACAGATAACATTCCGGTAATATTTATGCCTCAAGTGGAGCTCCAGGATGGAGAAGAAGAAAGTGCTTAGGAAGATGAGAGAGTGGCATCTGCACTCATATATGATCAGGATGAAACAGATCACAGTACAAAGAATATCTAACAATTCAAGCAATACTAGAAAATGTCCCAGCAATGGCATTACTGGACAACAAAAGCCATGTGTTACTGGTTTTTACAGAATGGTGGGATGTGACACAAAGAGCACAGACACTCCCAAACTCTCCAGTACAGGATACTCAAGTGATTTTAATGAATGGAGAAAAGTCCAGGATAGAAATGCATCAAATGGTGCTTAATATAAAAAATAGGAGCCACAAAAGAGAACCACACATTTCAGACAATGCCCAGTCTAATCCAGGACATATTATTGGGGTTCGATTTTTTGGAGAAGCATGACTCTGGGGTAAATTACAGGGATAAGACATTTGTGTTCTATGAAAATGAACTGCATTTCTGCAATGGAAAAACTGCTACTACTACCCACATCAGCTGCATACAAGGTGCACCCAATCCACCAGCCACAGAAAATGAAACAAAAGGCCAGAAGGAATTGAGAGGGGAAGAGCAGTACAGATCTCACCCTGATTTCAAGCAATTTAGATGCCTACATGTTAGTCATGATACATTTTCAAAGTGTACCACGACAGCCCACACACAGCAAATAGCCTTATCAAGTGCCACCAAAATCTTATAGTCAAAACCAATTATTCAAGTAAACAGACCACAGACTATTAATGTAAACCATGAGCCAGATTCCCTAATAAAATAGAGGGAAAGTAAAAAACAATCACCTGATAAAGGATTGGTAGCATGGAATTTCAACTTAAGTACTGGTAAAAAAATTAGAAGCAGAAAAAATAATGCAGAAAAAAAAAGATTGGGACACAATGCCTTTCTAGTACAAAATGAGAAAGGGACTACTAGACCATTCAATGCAAAATTGTTAAATCCATACCAGGGAAAAATAACTAAGACACCAAAGAAGAGAGGTGATGACAAGCCCCAAAGAGGAAGGTCCATGTCTAAGAAAATCATCTAATTAGGATGATGTATCCTAAAAACATCAAAGAAAGTCCAAGTAACCACTTATTGAAAAAGGACATTATTCGATACTCATATGTAAAAGTTTTTTTTTTTAGTATTATTATACTGTGATATATAAATGATGCAAATTTTAGCACTCCTCCAATATCACTCCCTTTCACTATTCAGTCATGTAAGTTTAGTCATTTTTTTTACTTGTTTTTTTAATCGGGTTCTAGGAATATAAAGCTGTGCATATATATATACAGTTATATTTTTTTAATCGGGTTCTAGGAATATAAAGCTGTGCAAATATATATACAGTTATATATATGCTAGCTTCACCATTCACTGTGGGATAGTTAAAGACTCTAAGTCCAACCACAGTAAATGTGTTTTAAATTTAATGATGACAAAGGTAGAAATAATTATATAACAGGAAGTAGTTGTACATTAAAACTGCTTAAAAGGCAATGGAAGAGAAATAGGAAGTTTAAACTGTTATTTTGTTTGGTTTTGTTAAAATACATATATTGATAGATAAATGTCTATTGGGGAAGGAATTTAATTTAGAAAACCAATTTTAAAAAAATAATTAAAATGTAAGATAACAGGGGAAACAAAACAATAGGCATTGGTCACTATTAATTAGTAAATGGAATGTAGAAAAGCAATTAAGAAGGGTATAAATAAAGAACTTTCCTTTTGTTCTTTCTCTTACCCTTACTATGTTTAAACAAAATTTTTGCTGAAGAAAATCTTTGTGGAAAAATCTTATTGAAGATTGCCATGGAGATCCTTCTGCTACACTGTATCTTGAATCGTAGTTTGTTGGTGTTATAGTTATCTGAAACTTTTGAAATGTACAGTGAGTAGAACCTTTGTCTCCACTCTCCCAACCATCCTTGGGCCAGAGTTGGAACAATGTAACCAGCCAGAGAATGTGGAAGAATTGCCTGACCGATGCCTGCTACCTAACCACGAACAACTACCATCAAAGCATGCAATGAACCTGGAAACCAAGAAAGCCATAATCATAACGGATTGCCCCACATTGCTGTATCAACCTGCCATATATCATCACACAGCCTCAGTTACTGGTAACTGCAACTTTCCTCGCATTTTATTTTCATCTTGATTTAAATCCTAAATTTACATAATTTATGTGTATATATGTGTTTAAATTATATAGTCTAAAATTTTTAATAGTTTAATTGTGTTATTGTTTTTTTTTTTTATATGTATAATGGTATATATGTATTTGTGTATACGTAAATCGTTCATTTTAGTCAATCACCATTATACTCCCTAGATATATATACTTACCTTTCTTATAGCCTGGAATATATATATAATCCATTTAGGAAGAACTGGAGTGGAGAAATAATAAATGTTTGTTTTCATTCGTTTGACTCGCTATAATGAATCCGGGAATCTTTAAGATTATAATAAAAACTCCTTTGTATAAAAAACAAATCACTCCATCCAATTAAATCACTCCATCCAATTCGCTCCTATTGTATTTGTCTCACTAATGTATTTCGTTAAAAGAGAGCAAATGCAGAAAGCGCAATTGTCTTTTTGAAAATAACAATGTTTCTTTAATTTATAGTTAGAAATAAATGACAAGCAATTATACTTACCAAATATTTTATTTTGTAATTGAAAAAAATCCATGCCCGCATTATATTGTCATATGCTTTAAAGTCAATCTTGGGTCTATTAATATATATGTCTATTTCTGTAGGACATAAGATAAATTAGACATTCACAATCATTTTGTATATAAGAGAGGGTACAGTATAACTGTACATTAATTAAGTTCAAAATATTTATTAACTCTATGGGTAGATTAATTAAATTATAATTAATTATTAATATTCTAGCCATTGTATATATTGGATATTAGCAATAGGGGAATTAAATAATTATTTCATAGCAGATATTTTCTGTCTTGTAATATTTTGAAGTCATATAATTTTATATACGTTGACAAATAGGGTTTTAAATTTGAGGTCGTTTGACAGTGTTTTGTCATATTGTGTTGCTTGGTGATCTGTGGGTGTTTTGACACATATTTATTGGTCCTTTTTTTCATATCTTCATTAGCTAACAAATGTCAGCAGGATCACAATTGGTTGATAGATAATTCTGGATAGCTACTCCATCTCTAAACCGTATTTAGAAAAAAGGATCTCATTCGCCATAGCGTGATCCAAGTTCCTTCAAGAAATAGAACTGGACACAAGCAACTAAAATTTCATTCTTGAACTCGGATCACACTGTGGTGAATAAGTTTCTTTTCTCACAATACATTTTAGAGATGGAGTAGCTATATAATTAAGTTAGTTTCTAATGAAGCCATTGTGTTTCAAGCCCCACTCTTTAAACTCATATATTCTATCACCAAGGACCATGATGTTTTATTTTTTCATTTTATTGAAGCCTTGTTTCTTGTTTTTATAATATGATTGAAATGTTACTTTATAAAGCTGAAAATATCCATTGGGGGTTTCTCATTTAGTCTTAAAAGTTAAGGTGGGATTATATTTAAATTAGGTCTAAATTGTATTTGACTAAATAAATGGTATCTATCTTTTATAATTACACCCTAGAGTTATATGTCGCTGTCCCTCTCCCTTAAATTAAAGTAACCCAGTTATTGGCTTGGTGTATTATTGTTTTATAATTACTAACATATTGTCTACACAAATTATCTGATCTACCTATATATATATATATATATATGTAATAAATTAAGTTTGATATCTGTATTTGTTCCACAATATATGTAATATACAAATCAAATATATATATCAAAATACAGTAAAATTTACATAAATTATATTATTTTTAGAAGTCATCATCATCATCATCAACCATTATCAATCCACTGCAGGATGAAGGTCTCTCCAAGTTTAATCCATCTCTCCGATCTTTAGCTTCTCTTTTCCACAACACCCCTGCATATTTTCTTATTTCATCCATCCATCTCACATGTGGTCTCTTTCTGGGTCTTTTACAATCTTTTGGAATCCAGTTTAAAATTTCAATTGTCCATCTATTATCATTTCTTCTAGAAATATGTCCAGCCCAACTCCATTTCAATCTTTTAATTTTTTCAATAAGGTCAGTAACACCTGTTTGTTGTCTTACCCATACATTGCGTTTTCGATCTCTTCTTGTTACTCCCAACATGAGTGGTCTGAAGTCTCTGTATTGCTCTTCTATTAAGTGTCCAACTCTCAGATCCATAAGTAAGAACTGGTAAAACACATTTGTTAAAAACCATTCTTTTCAAATACATAGGCATATTTCCTTTTAGTACCAAGTTATTTCTACCAAAAGCACTCCAACCAAGTTTAATTCTATGATTAATTTCCTCCATTATGTTTCCATCTGTATTAATAATCTGACCTAGGTATTTGTAACTGTTAACTTCTTCTAATTCTTCATAATCAATCTTTATTTTCATATTTTGAGCAAATTGATTAAACATTACTTTAGTCTTTTTAACATTTATCTTTAGTCCTACTTTTCTACTTTCATCTGCTAACTCCTGCAACATTTCCTGCAGCTCTGAAGCATTATTTGCAAAAACAACTACATCATCTGCAAAATCTAAATGACTTAAATACTCTCCATTTACTTTCATTCCTTTAGTTTCCCATTTTAATCCACAAAATACTTCTTGCAGCACTGCTGTAAAAAGTTTTGGAGATATGGAGTCACCTTGCCTTACACCTTTCTCAATGTTGATTTTTCCGGTATCATTATGTAATCTAATTGTTGCTTTTGCATTTTTATAAATATTCTTTAAAATATGACAATATCCTGAATCTATACCTTGATGATCCAATGCTTTAATCACTGAAGAAATATGTATAGAATCGAATGCCTTTTCATAATCTACAAATCCAAAACATAATGACAACTCATATTCATTTGTCCTTTCTATAACTTCTCTCAATACCTGGATATGATCTATTGTACTAAAACCACTTTTAAATCCAGCTTGTTCTCTTGGTTGGTGGAAATCCAAAGTTCTCTGTAGACGAGTTGTAATTATCTTGGTAAAATTTTTTATATAAAACTGATAAAAGGCTGATAGGTCTGTAATTTCTAATATCTTCTTTATCACCTTTTTAAAATATTAATATTATTACTGCATTCTTCCAATCTTCCGGTACATCTTTATCATTTAGACATTTGGTATATAACTTTGCTAAAATTGTTTCTATTTCTTCACCTCCTTCTTTTAATATATCAATTATAATTCCATCATTTCCTGGAGCCTTTCCTTTCTTCATACATTTAATTGCATGTCTCACTTCTTCATTTAAAATTCTGGGCACTTTGGAAGATGTAATAGATAAAGGAGGTACTTGTTCTTTATTACTATATAATTCTTGATAAAAATCTTCTACCAATTTCATGATGTCATCTCTCTTTTTAGTAATAATTCCATCTTTTTTTCTTATTGCAGATATAAATTTCCTACCAATACCAAAATGTTGTTAACATTCTTGAGACTTTTATTTTCTTCTACAGCTTTCCTTGCTATTTCACAGTTATACTTTCTTATATCATTTTCAACTTTTTTCCGTACGATTTTACAAAATTCGAGATATTCAATTCTTTTTAATACATCATTTTTGTATATCTTCATATTCCTTCTTTTCTTCATAAATTCTCTAGTCTCAGTAGAAATTTTATTAGTCAATTGCTGCTTTTTTCTACCAGCTATCTTTGTTGCAGTTTTTAAAAGTGTATCAGTTATTTTCATATTAATTTCATTCAAATCTGAATCATGTTCAAAATCTCCTAACACTTGAAACCTATTTGTAAGTTCTAATTTAAATTCATTGGAATGTTTCTGAAGATTAGAAATATCAACTGTAAATATTGTTTTTCTCAATAATTTTTGTCTCTCTAGTTTTACATTAACACGTAACTTACACCTTACTAATCGATGATCACTTCCTGTGTTAAATTTATTAAGAACATTACAATCTTGAAATATGTATTTCCTGTTAGTCAAAATGTAATCCAATTCTGCTGTACCTTCATTTGGACGCTTCTATATCCATTTCCTTTTAACATTTTTCTCAGAAAATGAATTCATAATATAAAGTTTTTCTTTTTCTGCAAACTCCACAAGTCTATGTCCTCTCTCATTTCTATTACCATAACCAAAATTACCTACAGCAATTTCATCTTTCATTTGTCTACCAATTCTACCATTAAAGTCTCTCATAACAATTTTAAAATGTTGTTTACTCTGATCAAAAGCCTTTTGTACATCCATATAAAAATCTTCTACTACTTCATCACTATGAGAACTTGTTGGGGCATAAACCTGAATTATCTGCATTTGGTATCTGCTATTAAGTTGTATAACTAATCTTGCAACTCTGTCCGATACACCATCAATCTCCACAATATTGTTCTACCTTTTTAGAAGTACTTTCGACTATACATTTTGTAGTCTTTATCAACTATATAACATTGAATAATCAAAACGAGACAACCTTTAACAATACCCATAGTTCAATTCAGATTTCCCACAATTCTGTTATCTTAACAATACCCATAGTTCAATTCAGATATACCACAATTCTATTATCTTAACATTTGACAAATGTTAGTTCAATTCAGATTTCCCACAATTCTGTTATCTTAACAATACCCATAGTTCAATTCAGATTTCCCACAATTCTGTTATCTTAACAATACCCATAGTTCAATTCAGATTTACCACAATTCTATTATCTTAACATTTGACAAATGTTAGTTCAATTCAGATTTCCCACAATTCTGTTATCTTAACAATACCCATAGTTCAATTCAGATTTCCCACAATTCTATTATCTTAACATTTGACAAATGTTAAGATAATAGAATTGTGGGAAATCTGAATTGAACTATGGGTATTGTTAAAGGTTGTCTCATTTTGATTATTCAATGTTATATAGTTGATAAAGATTACAAAATATATAGTCAAAAGTACTTCTAAAAAGAATATAATTTATGTAAATTTTACTGTATTTTGATATATATATTGATTTGTATATTATATATATATGCTGTTGCAAGAGAAATAACTTGCAACACTTTTCTTTACTCTTTAATTTGCTTTGTGAATGTAAACAATAAACTTTTATTTATTATTATTATAACTGTATTGATATAGTCTGTGTTATTATATATATAAACCTGATTATCATCTGTTAAAATTCCCTTTTTGGATCTCATCTCTTCCTGACCATTGGGCATACATTAAAGAATTAATTCTCATAAGGTTTGGGGAGTGAGTCACTTGGTAGTAATCTGGAGGAGTAGGAGAGGTTTGAACCCCTCTGCCTATATCTCTAGCTCAGGTTAAAGCAGCTCTACTTTTCTTACTATTATAATCATAGAGTAATGAAGACTTAAACAATCTTTCAAATTTCAGAGCCCAGCTTAATCCAGAGAAATATATGCAAGATGATGAAATTAACATTTCTGAGGCATGTAATCAGTAGCCATGGCAGGAGACAATCACTGGAAAAGATTCAAGCTGTCAAAAATGCCTCTCGATCATGGAACATCAAAGAACTGCACACCTTCATGAGTCTTGTGAAATTCTGAGAGTTCTTTAAGAGGAAAGATCCATAGCTCAACTCCTGTATGATCTTCTCAGAAAGAATTAATCTTGGGAGTAGGAGGCTGAACATGTATTTTGAAAACTAGAGCTCTGCTTTCATCAAATAGTCTACTCACTGATGGCATAATGTCACACACATTTTATATATAATAATTTTATAATAATAATAATATTATTATAATATTATTGTATTTGCAAAATAAAATAAAAGATATTATTTGGTATTTGAGCATGTAGCAAATAAAGAAAACGTATGTTTGAATAACTTTATCATTCCATAATTAAATATTAAAATAAAACCAGACTATATATAATCAATTTTGGGTCAAGTTTAATTCATATATGGTCATTCCAACTGTATGAATGTTGAGCACCGGTGTCCATATATAGTCATGTTGGTTTACGATCAGACCATACATGATATGAATGTTGTCCACTCCAGAAGAACAACAGAAAAGAA
>JAQFVV010002502.1:0-24657 GCA_028023455.1 Epiperipatus broadwayi | reverse complement strand
TTGTATCTTTTAAACAATGAATGTTAGAAAATTATTTACATTAACGATAAATTTAAAATTCATCTTGATTAATTAATTTAAAATTCTACATTTGTAAGTAGTTCAAAAATATAACAGTAATCTGAAAGTTAAAAAAAATGCTTTTCCTTTACCATTTTTTTAACTTGTTAGAAATTAATTTTAAAACATACTTTGTAATCCTTATTGATCTTATAAAGATGTATTGATGTAAAAATGATTGAAAAAAATTACACTTCGAGTTTTTAATAAAATTGCCTTTTTTGTAGCTTTTAAAAGTCGATACTTCAAATTGTCTATGCTGGATAACTAAAAGCTAAAAAATGAACAGTTTAGAGGGATTTTGAACTGTATGTCAGCACTACTGAATTATTGGAATCCTATGACTTTCTTTCTGGGAGACATGAAAACAACTTTTTGACAGCAATAGGAATGTAAAATAGACTTATTATAACGTATAAACAAGCTGTGGCTGTTGTTATAATGCTGCCAGTTGATTTCTATTTGGATTGAAATTTATTTATAATTTGTATATCAATTGAAACTGACAATTAATTATTGTTTCACTTAAAAAATCTGCTATCTTTCCCTACCTGCAACCCCTGCCTCATTTTTAAAACAAAATAAGAAAGATATTTAAAAATTTGTAAAGATAAACAATAACAATTTTCAAAATGATTTTTTTCAATTACGAATAATTTGTTAAAATCTCTACATCAAGTTAGTTTTTAAATGAAGTAATAAATAGTCAATATTACAAGAAAGAAAACATCAAAATATTATACTATTACTTATCTCACACTCTCTTTCCAAACTAATTACCCCTCTCTTCCATTTCATGAAAACAAAATAAATAGAAAATATAAATAATGCAAAATTTTATAATAATAAATTGCCAGCTTTCTAAAATGTAAAATAAATGTTAAATTGATTGATTAGTCATTCCAATACTCTTTCATAATGTTAAAGCTGTGGTCAAAGAGCAAACTAAAAATAAAATCAAATATATGTAGCCAAATACATTTAAACCGATCACTAAACCAAAAGAATTTCAGCATCTATTGTCAATGTAACAATCAGATAATCTTGATCTATTATATGAGTGTTATCTTGACAATAGATTAATAATATTCAATTGTTTTTTAAACATTGGATGTGATATATATGATAAAATGTTACACACGCACACACACACACACACATATATATATATATATATATATCATCAATCAGTATCAATCCACTGCAGGATAAAGGTCATTCTAGTTGAATCCATCTTTTTTGATCATTAGCTTTTCTTCTTCACATCACCTCTGCAAACTTTCTTATTACATCCATCCATCTCACATGTGTTCTCTTTCTGGGTCTTTTATAATCTCTTGGAATCCAGTTTATGGTTTTATTTGTCCATCTATTATCATCTCTTTTAGCAATATGTCCATCCCAACTCCACTTCAATCTTTTAATTTTTTCAATGAGGTCAGTAACACTTGTTGTTCTCTTACCCATACATTGCGTTTTTGATCTCTTCTTGTTACTCCCAAGATGCATCTCTCCATACTTCTTTCAGTGGTCTAGAGTCTCTGTATTGCTCTTCTATTAAGTGTCCAAGTCTCAGATCCATAACTACAAACTGGTAAAACACATTTGTTAAAAACATTGATTTTTAAATACATAGGCATATTTCATTTTAGTATCAAGTTATTTCTACCAAAAGCACTCCAACCAAGTTTAATTCTATGATTAATTTCATCCATTATGTTTTCATCTGTATTAATAATCTGACTAAAATATTTGTAGCTGTTAACTTCTTCTAATTCATCATAATCAATCTTTATTTTCATTATTTGAGCAAATTGATTAAGACTTACTTTAGACTTTTTAACATTTATCTTTAGTGCTAATTTCCTACTGTCATCTGATAACTCCTGCAACATTTCCTGCAGTTCTTAAGCATTATTTGCAAAAACAACTATATCATTTGCAAAATCTAAATGACTTAAATAATCTCCATTTACTTTCACTCATTTAGTTTCCCATTTTAATACAAAAAACACTTCTTGTAACATTGCTGTAAAACATTTTGGAGATATGGAGTCACCTTGTCTTACACCATTCTCAATGTTGACTTTCCAGTATCATTATGTAATGTAATTGTTGCTGTTGCATTTTTATGAATATTCTTTAAAATATGACAATATCCTGTATTTATACCTTGATGATCCAAAGCTTTAATCACTGAAGAAATGTGTATAGAATCAAATGCCTTTACATAATCTAGAAATCCAAAACTTAGTGGTAACTCCTATTCATGTGTCCTTTCTATAACCTCTCTCAATGCACCTGGGTCTCATTTTATGTGATAGATAGATTCCTCAGAAACCACTCTCAAATGAAATCGCACAAAAATAGATGTAACTTACCTTGAAACAGGGGGGTTACGGACTGTGATTTTTTAAATATCACATAAAAGCAAAGCACCAATGTAAAATCACTTTAAAATTCATGCAAAAAAATTAGGAAATAAAATATGGCTAATAAAAAATTTTAAATTTGAAAAAAATTGATACAAGACCAACTTTTTTTAACTATAATATTTAATTTTATTCAAAATAATATATTTTTATGCATGATTTACAGTACAGTAATTTACATTTTTTATACATGTTTTAATTATTATCGCTATTTGCCAATAAACACATTCGTTTGCAAATTGGTAAAAAATCAGATTCTTCACAAGAGGAAATACAACTAGCACCAACTTCACATCACATTAATTTCAGGTCACCTTAAGTAATTTTTAAATTGTTAATTACAATTAAAAATCAGATTTTAATTTTTAATTGTCAAATTTAATTGTGCCCATTGCTATTACTCATCTTTTAAAAATAAACTTGTGGACACTAAATGATTAATAATTGATTACATTCTTTTTTAAAAAGCAAAAACAGAATGTGATTTAAAATTCAAAATTAACACGTACAATGTTTGAACAAATTTACATTATAATCTTGTAAAATTTAATGTGTGTATACATAAAATGTGGAAATCATGATTTTAATTTCATTATTGCATAAAATCTTACTACTATAAAGTACTGAATATATTGAAACTACTAAAATGGAAGTCAAATTCCAATAATGTGCTATTACTTTCAATATGACATAAGTGCGCAAAATTTATTATTTAAATAAATTGCGCATTATCAGAGTTCGACTTCCGAATAAACATGAATCGCGTAACTTCAAAATCGCATTAAATAAATCCATGTAAAATGGGACCCAGGTGTACATGGATATGATCTACTATACTAAAACCACTTTTAAATCCAGCTTGTTCCCTTGGTTGGTGGAAATCCAGTGTTTTTTGTAGATGAGTTGTAATTATCTTGTTAAAAAATTTGTATAAAACTGATAAAAGTCTGATTGGTCTGTAATTTCTAATATCTTTTTTATCACCTTTTTTAAATATTGATATTACTACTGCATTCTTCCAATCATCTGATACAACTTTATCATTTAGACATTTGGTATATAATTTTGCTACATTATTTTCTATTTCTTCACCTGCTTCTTTTAATTCATCAATTATAATTCCATCATTACCTGGAGCCTTTCCTTTCTTCTTACATTTAATTACATGTGTCACTTCTTCATTTAAAATTCTGGGCAATTCATAAGATGTAATATAAATAGGAGGGACTTGTTCTTCATTACTATATAATTGTTGATAAAAGTCTCTACCCATTTCATAATGCCATCTCTCTTTTTAGTAATAATTCCATCTTTTTTTATTATTGCAGATATAAATTTCCTACCAATACTAAAATGTTGTTTTACATTCTTGAGACTTTTTTTTTCCTACTGCTTTCCTTGCTAGTTCACAATTATACTTTCTTATTTCATTTTCAACTCTTTTCCATACCATTTTACAAAATTCAAGATGTGCAATCTTTTTTAATGCATCATTTTTGTATATCTTCATATTCCTCCTTTTCTTCATAAATTCTCTAGTTTCAGTAAAAAATTTATTGATCAATTGCTGCTTTTTTTTATCAGCTATCTTTTTTGCAGTTTCTAAAAATGTATCAACTATTTTCATATTAATTTCATTCAAATCTGAATCATGTTCAAAATCTACTAATAGTTGAAACTGATTTGTAAGTTCTAATTTAAATTCATTAGAATGTTTCTAAATATTAGGAATATTAACTGTAAAAATTGTTTTTCTTAATAATTTTTGTCTCTCTAGTTTTGCATTGACATGTATCTTACATCTTACTAATCAATGACCACTTCCTGTGTTAAAATTATTAAGAACATTACAATCTTGAAATATGTATTTTTTATTAGTCAAAATATAATCCAATTCTGCTGTACCTTCATTGGGATGCTTCCATGTCGATTTTCTTTTAACATTTTTCTCGAAAAATAATTCGTAATATAAAGTTTTTCTTTTTCAGAAAACTCCACTAGTCTATGTACTCTCTCATTTCTATAACCATAAGAAAAATTACCTACAGCACTTTCATCTTTCATTTGTTTACCAATTCTAGCATTAAAGTCTCTCAGAACAATTTTAATATGACTGCCCAAAGGAGTTTGCTATTCTTTGATTCTTCTTGGAGGCCTTAAAAGAATCGAGCAGGGCAAATTCCTAATGTCCACTCCATACATTTTTGTCATTGCTGCTGTTATTACTATGTGATTATTCATATAACATATGAACATAGATGGGCTGCTCTTCAACATGCATTAGGTAGTGTGGTGAGTTTATTGGCTTTTTACATCTGAATTTAAGATCAAGAAACACCATGGTCTTTCTTCTCAGTTTCCTGATAAGGCAGAATGAATGTTTGAGTAAATGATAAATATTTTTCTAATACATTAAAATTATGCCAGACAAAAGTAAATCATTGCCTTTATTCCCAGGAGGCTGTAAAGTCACCAACCAAGGCAGTGGTTGGTGGCTGAAGGCAGAGACTGATAATAATCCTCTGATTGCAGACCCAGGCTACCATTTGATGATGACTTTTTATTTTGATACTTACAACTGCAGATCACTTTCAAGTGAAGGAAGATTTCAAAAATTACCAGAAGAACTGTCTTATCTTAAATGGGACATTATTGGACATTGTGAAATTAGAAGAAAAGGTGAAGATACCATTGATTTAAAAAGTGGTCATGTACTCTATTATAAAGGCACATATATTGAAAATACAAGAGGAATATGATTCATTTTAAAAAAAAAATGGAAGAGCACCATTGTGGAGATTGCTGGTGCGTCAGACAGAGTAGCAATATTAAGTATACAACATAATGGCAGATACCAAATGCAGATAATTCAGGTTTATTCCCAAACAATTTCTCATAGTGATGAAGCAGTAGAAGATTTTATATGGATGTACAAAAAGCTTTTGATCAGAGTAAACAATATATATATATATATATATATATATATATATATATATATATATATATATATATATATAAATATAAATATATATATATATATATTTGGTTTCATTCTATTTTTGATACTTTGTTTAACATCTGTAGTGCTTTTAATTCATAACTTGAGATAGAGTCATGTACTTCTATTGTTTACATATACATTGAACTATGTTTAATTTAATGTTTACACATTAAATATTACTTAATTATTATAATCAAGGTGCTAAATAAAAGATTATGTCTCCAGATTTTTATATTTTATTATTAGATTAATAAGTATTAATTATGTTTGGATTTTTTAATTCAAAATGAGGAAATCTTTGAATATTTTTTTGTAAAAATAGATTCAACTGATTAGTGTATTATTTGGCCATGTAGAAAACAAAACCGTGACTGGTTGGAGACATGATTTTTTTAAACAATACCATAAGGGAAAAGGTAAAACAGTAGATCTTGGGATCTTGTGAGGGAAAATTAGTCCTAGTCAAGCTGTTAAAGAGGGCTGTAAGTGATACCTTGGCCCAACTGGTGAGAAGAGCAGTAGTGGTGGTTCTTGGTTTAGCTATTCAGGAATGCAATAGCAATGACATCTCAGCTATTAAACAATTGCATCTATCTCTATGTAAGCTACTTCAATGGAAAAATATATAAAAATATGAATATTGCTGAAGTACTTTGCATCAAGCTTTGCGTCTATCCAAAATTATATATGTCTCTGTCTCCAAGCTTTAGACTGACATGGAAAACTATTAAGAAGAATAAATTAATAAATTATTTCTATGTGTTAGCCTGAAAATAATCTATTGTTAAAATGAAAAAAAAATAATGTGCACAAAAGCCTAGGATAGAGAAGCCTTCAATAGAATATCTATATAAAGACTGGAAATTATAAGTGCCAAAAACAATTCAAAAATAAAAATAAAACGATAGTAATAGATATTATTCCTGTGAACATAATTTGTACATTTATAGATAATTTTTGTGGAAATAATAGTCAGTCATAATGAGTAATTGTTGACATTTATTTTCTTTTCATGCATGTTTTTTATTTATTTATTTTCCTCCAAAATTATACTAAGAGGTTAAGCTAATTTGAATATATTTAAAATCTGATTGTAAAAACGTTGTCTTCCAAATTTTGATATTTAAAAGGTAATAAATAACATATCCAAAGCAAAAATTAATCAAGAAATTAAATCAGTCGTTTAGTCACTTTTATATGCCATTATATTTTTGTATGTAAATTTATATTATATCCTGTTAAAAAGTATCATTATTTCAATAAATAATTGTTTAAAAACATTCTAGTATTAATATTTTTATTTCTCATTTTATATGTTCTATGAATTGGAAAGCTATATGATTTGACATCTTTATAGCTGAGTGTTATAATGCTTTTGTAAATTATCTCAGTAAAACTGTTTAAAGTAAAGGAGAAGCTGTTATATTTATCTTTCCCTTGTTCATTGTTACAGTTCCTTGAGTCTTGTGATCTTGACATAGGTCAAGAGAATTAATGGTTAAGTTATATGGATGTAGATGTTAATGTATGTGTTTGGACATACTGGTAATTATCAAGATAGTGTACAGTTATCACCTTTAAACTCCATTCACTGTATATTATTGTCTTATTAAAAATTTAGTTTATGGTTGGCCTGGAAAACTAATGGTGATATATGACCAGAACATTGAGGATGATCAGCATGTAGTTGTTTTCTCAGAATTATTTTTAATTATGTGGTATATACCCTGCTCTAAGTTTGGTTATGGGTAGATAAGTAGACTGTTTTATAGTGCATCTTTTAAAAATCAAATAAACACCTGAGTGGTCATTGATGAGTTAAATGGATTAATTGTTTATGGGTTGTTCTGATTAATTTATAGTTTATATTCTATAGTTTTATAACGACTTATATATGGTTATTCCATTCTGACTCTCATGCTGTCTTCTTAGATTTATTTTTATGTATATATATATATAATTCAGTATAGCGTTATGCACTGGGATTATATATATATATTATTTGCATAATTCAGTATAGCGTTATGCACTGGGATTATATATATATATTATTTGCACGATATTCCGTGTAGTTAAATAGCTAAATGCTGACGTTTCAGTACAATATCAAGTACCTTCCTTAGACGCTCTGAGGAAATAAAAATGAAAATGTTATATATATATATAATTTTATTGATTATTTTACTAATTATTGATTAGCTAAATGAATAAATAAATCTTTGTATATACATTTATTTTAAAGTAATAAAATTAAATTGCTATAGACTTATATTTCACTATTCTTTAATTCATTGTATTTGAGATTGTTGTGATGCAGTTGAAATAAAATTGTTGTGCTTTATTATTAATTATTACTTTATAAGATATATTTAGCAAATCCGAATTTCCAACATTCACTAAAATTTTGGTAATTCCAATTTATTAAAACAGGCAAAACACTTTATAGTAAGAAATATTTTTTTAGGGGGTATGAATAGGTTAACATATAAAGAACATAGTAATAAATGCATAAATATAAAGTTAATAAGTTAATTTCACATTAATTTATTATGCTGAAAAAGCAAGATTCAACTTACCATTATTTTTAATCTTCTTATTTTTCTATTATACAAAAGATGGAAAGGAAAAAAAAATATTAATACATATCAATATAAACATTTATACTTTTCTTCTTATGAGAACCCATATTTATTTATTAAGATAAAAACTCATAAAGAAAATAACCCATTGAGATTATTATTTAATTTTACTAATTTTATTCTACAAAGATTTTGTACGTATTTAAATAAGTGGATAGTAAATATTATTGGTTATGGGGAGTTTTGCATTAAAAATACAGAGGCTATTACAAATAAGTTATATATGACAAAATTGAATAGAAACCAAAGTATATTTGTAATGGATATTGAAAAGATGTATCCTAGCATTACAAGAACAAAAAGTATAGAAATATTAATACAGAAGTTATATATGCATATTAATGATGTAGAGGTAATTAATATTATTGAAGAAGGTTTAATTTTGATACATAATAGTTTGTATTTTAAATATAATAGTGAATATTGGAGTATACATAAGGGGTGAGTAATGGGGTGTGCAATTAGTGGATTAATGTCATCAATATTCATCAACGAAATGGAAATGAAAATTGTTAATAGTAGAATAGAAAATCAAAATATAATACATTACTTTAGATATGTTGATGATAAATTAATAATTGGTAATAAAAGAGCTATAAAGAAAACATACAATGAACTTAATAATAATATGGATAATATAAAATTCACAATTATAGAAATTGATGTTAAAATAAAATATTTAGATGTAGAGATAGAGATAGATGATAATAATATAATTAAATTAAAACACTTCATTAAAGAAAATAAATTAAGGAAAATAATTTCTATGGATTCGCAACAGGCATGGATTCAAGAAATGGCAGTTATTAAAAATTTTAAAAACAAAAGTGATAAATATAACACAGATAGGAAGATAGCTACTTTGCAAAAAGAGAAATTTATAAAGTTATATACTAGTTATGGATACAACCCTAGAAACAATAGAAATATATTCTTTAATTTTAAACAAAATAATTTGGGTAATAATAGTGACCCAGAAAATATAAAATGGGTAAAAGTTTCATATGTTCCTAAAATTTATAATACATTATTAAAAAATAAAAATTATATAGATCAAAATATTAAAATAGAATGGTCAAACTGTAAAATTCTTGATATATTAGTAGGGAATTATAAAATAAAAGATGATATAAAATATAAAAAAAGGGTATAGTATATAAAATTACTTATGAGGTTTGCAGTATGGTTTATTATGGACATACAGAAAAAACAATTAGAAGAAAGGGCCAAAGAGCATAATAATGCAATTAATTGAAGAGATGACAGATCTGCAATATATGTTCACTGCTTGTGTTAAGAATATAAGTCCATTATATTATATTAAAGAAATTAATAGAAGGAAAATATATAAAACCAATTACATTAATTATAACAGAAATAATTGTATGAACATTTATAAAACATCAATTAATTTAAATAATAATTGGATAATGAAAAATGAATGGAGTGTTGTATAATATGTGTTGCTGTATTTAAGTATAATTATGGGCTTGTGTTAATTTTATATAGAACCAGTAGATGTCACTGTGTATGCAGTATAGGTTATTTTTGTAATTAAGCCATATTGAAACAGGAAAACAATTAAAATTTGCCGAAAAGAGCTTTTATATGTTTTATTTGTGATGATTATATGACTATATTACAGCTATTGTTATATATCATTTTGTTGTTAGTAAAGATATTTTATTATATCTATGATTTATTTTTAATATATATATATATATATATATATATATATATATATATATATATATATATATATATATATATATATATATATCCCGTAAAGGCTTAAATATAATAAATAGTATTTAAAATTTTTAACTCAATTATATAAACCTTTAATAAAAAAAAATACTATTTCTGAGCTACTTAAAAACTTAACTATGCAGTGTAAAATATTAATAAAATATATTTGCTAAATATGTTTGATTGATATTTTCTAAAGGAATATCAATTAATTGCATTAATAGTTGTTATATGATTAGAATTTGACAAGTTAAACTTGGATAAAAGTTATATTAAAGTCTACTATATTTTGAATTAGTTTAATAAAGATTTTGTTGTCGCTATCTTTTAAAAATTATTTATTATTCCGTGTTAAAATGCATTTGACATAGTAGTTACTAAAGCATTAGTTTATTCATGTAATATCTACTTGAAATTACAATTTAATGTGTTAAACTTAAGGAAAGCTAGTTTAAAATGGGTTTTATCTTAAATGAATTTAAAAAAGTAAATTTAGTTTTTATGTTCTTTGAAATATCAAATATTAATTTGCAGTAAATCTCATAGTTCCTTTAATCATTTCGTAGTGTCTGTGTATAGATGTTTGTGTGTGTGTTAAAAATTGAGAATTCTAAAAGTGAGTTATGTGTTAAATTAAATAAATAATTTTATTTGATAATTAAACAGTTAATAAAATTAATTATTTTAATGAACCCTCTAGATGTCATGAGGTAAAATATATTCTTAGACATTTTTATTAATATAAAGTCAAATTTATTTTCTGCAACTGAGTTGATAAAAGATTAAAATTGTTAATCAATTTAAAAAACCTCATTCCAATGCTCATCTGAAAGCTGATATTACAGTTTTCTTGTTGAACACACACACAATTAAAAAGAAAAGCCAGAAATTGAAAATACTTTTTTTTACTTTACATTTTAATTGATTATTATTATTTTCTGTTCAACATAATATTTTGAAGCTTATTTTAGTTACTTATTATTTTATGAGTTAAATAATGTTGGACAAGAAACCTCTTAAGCCATTAAAACAAGTGTACTCTGCTCTGGACATGTTTTTCTGCCCAGAATCTATCTCATTGGAAAATGCAAAAAGCTATATTGTTATAAAGGAAATTTCAGAATGTTCTGAGTATAAAAATCTATAGATGATCAATAAAATGGAAAGATATACATATGTTTAATTTAACCAAATCTATAAACTTTTAGTTAATTCTAAATTTTTGCTATAAAACCATTTTATTAACACTTCATTATTTTAAGATTTAACTAGTTATATAAAATAATCACTAGTATTAATGATGTTGCCTTTACATTTAAATGGATATTTTACATTAGAACATTAATTTTAAATGCAGATAATTTAATAACTAAAAAAACAGTTATTATTATTATACTACGAATTATTTTTTAAATTATTATATCTTTAATTAACCAAATGAATGTAATAATGAGTTTTTTTAAAGCTACTTCTACTTAAAAGCCAAAATAAAGTACTGTTATTTTAAATTACTTTATCTAATTATGATACAAGAAAATGCTATTTTGATTAATTCTCTTAATATTTTGCAAAATACATTATATATCCACATTACCTTCAACACTAATAATATTATATTTAGCATTATAATTCATTTATTCATAATTCATTTATTGAAAGTATATTTTATTGCTCTATAAATGGAAAAAAAATCATTTGAATTTGTTTCATGTTTTAATATTGCCAAAAATAATGTCTCAAATTTTATTATGGAACTGTTTGTTACTGTATCTGCTCTCTACTCTTCAACATTTAAAATGAAATTTGCATAGTATGTTTTTCAAGAAACTCCTGCTTTCAAATGTCTGCTCATTTATTTATTTCTTCTACATTAATAAAATTGTGCTCTGGTTTACTATATGGAAGAAAAGAAAGACTTTCTCAATAAGAAGGGTTATTTTTGTTTTATTCAAATTAAAAAACTTTCAACCTTCAACTTAGTTAAATTGGATAAAACAAGTGTAATGTATATTTATTGTCAGGGAATAGATTTATGTGTCTTATTATTGTATTATTACAATTTTATTATTTATGCACTTCTAATTATTATTTTATATGCATTATATTATAAGGCATATTTATAATAATATACATGTATCAAATGGATTTGGTACCAATAAATATATCCAGGCAAAGGGTTTTTAAATTGTAAATTATTAAAAGTTCTCAGAATGTATATACTGGTATAATAAAAAGTACATTACTGTGCACAGGGTAAAACAGCTTTTTTATATTTAATATGCGTGTGAATGGATTGTATTGTAAATTGATGTGTGAGGTGAGATAGCTTTTAAAATTATTAATATTTGATATTGTTTTGCAAATATAGGACATTCCTTTGCATATATTTTAGACTAAGTGTATGTGTTAGTGTACATATAAGTATGTGTGCTAGTTTCATTTCTATTTATTATCAACAAAATCATGCTTTGTTTATTTATCAATCAATATGCTGTTGCTGATAACTATCAATTTCAGAATTTAGGTTGATGGGCGGTTGCCATTATTGTTGTATTTGTTAAGGTTCTCCACAAGAGAGAGAATGTGGCTTACTTGCCTTGCTACTGCCAAATCGGCTTACTGAATGCACATTTATTTATTTCTCACCATCCAATAATTTAACAAATTAAATTATTTACTACATTTAATATTCAAACTTGCTTAATTGAAAAGAAATAAATTATATAACATTTTTTAATCTGAAACAGCACAATAGATAAATATAATTCTTGAAAGCTTTTCTGAATATTCCTATTTTCTAGCTGCTGACTCTTGTCAGCGGGGTGCTAGGATATTCAGACATTAGATCTAGAAATACCAGCTGAAGTACATAATTTATCTAATGATTTACTATTAAATAGAAAATCTGAAATGTTCAGATATATATGTTTTCAAATTCAGTTATCTAACTTAAATAGCCATATGAGAATGAACTGAGTTTAGATGCATATTATATTAATGGCTTTAGCAATATAACATCGCCAAAGCCTCAAGAGCAAAACTATAATTGCAAGGAAATCAAGTTATACATCATGTGACTTAATTTATTAATATTTTACTCCAAATGTTATATAATGAGTGCGAATAGCTATTGACAAGCATTTTTTTTAAATAGCCCCAGACTGGTTTTTACCTAGTGTCTCTCATAACATTAACTATGTGCAGAACAGTCAACTAGTGATGCAGATAAGCAAAAAAAAAGCAAATAATAGTTTTATAGTAATTTGTTAAATAAATAAACAACAATTATGTAGTGATAAAATTCGAAGCATAATATTTGGGGTTGAATTATTAACATGTGTTATATAAAAGAAAAGGTATTATAACAGTAGACTAAATAATACAATTAACTTGTGTAGTTTTAGATAATAGAAAAGCATTATATCCAATACTTGCATTAGTATATGCATAAAAATAAACAATCTGAGGAATTAATAAAGAATAAAATAATTTATTAATAAAAAGAAATCAGAAATGTATTAGTTATAAATTCCTTCTTAAGTAATTCTCAAGTTGGATATTAGAACAGAAATTCAACTATTTTATCTCTCTAAGTATTCATTATAACTTTTCACACATGTATATGAAAAAATAATAATTATTTAATTTAATGCAAGTTAAATTAAAATAGTTTTATTCATATTTTTCTCAGTGTATTATAACATAGTCCACTCTCTGAATAATTTAAATGTAAAGATTTTATTCTCTTTCGTTCATTCAAAATAAAATTTCTTACTTGACAATCTCAAATTCCAGTTTTCATTATATATTTTTTGTTTATTAATCTTAAATATTCAAAAACAATATAAAATATTAAACTTTCTCATTTTAAAATTATCTTATAATTTTTCTTCAAAGTCTTTCTTTTTTCTTTTGCATATCTTTCCTCATTTAATTAATATTACAGAAACATTGAATATAGTAACACATATTATTCATTTTTTATTTTGCTTGGAACAAAAAAAAAACGTTCTTTACAATTGTAAGATTCTGTTTTTTTCTTCCTAGCAGCTTCTTAAGGTTGATAGGATAAACACTTAGCAAGACATTGACTATAAAGGCTGATGTGCTACTTGCTTAAGTCTCCTGTTTCATATTAGTAGAATATCCAAATATAATGAGCATTTTCATAAGATAAAGTAATTAAAAATTGACACTCCTTATACAATTTTTAACTTGATAGTTAATTATTTTTCCCTTCTATTTCTTCAATCAGGAATGAGACAGAATGAGAGAGGGAGAGCCACTTATTTACTTTGCATATTATTAACTTCATTTACATACAAAACATTTTTGTTTATAAATTTTTTGGGATTGTCTTCTCTATGAAAATTAGTTAAATAAATGTATCAGCATGTATTCACTGAATAAATAAAATGTTTATTTCCATAATAATTTTCTGCATGTGAATATTTCATTGCTCATTTGGTTATTTCCATTTTGTATGTATATGCACATGTTGTAAGAAAACACACATTTTATTTTACAAAATGTACCCACAATGTAACTTTGGCATTGCTATGACAATAACCACATATCCACTCTTTTTAAAAGGAGGCAATGGGATTGCAAGATATTCCATTTCTCTTCTTGATATCAATACTCAATTAATTTAAGGGTGCTTATTTTCTTTCCTGAGTCAAATAAAATTGTAAAATTAGAGATATTCTTACTGAATCTTAAACTCTTAGCTAATTTTGTTGTAGTGTATTTGATGAGTGTTTTAATACTTTTTATTTTTTACTTGCTATTTTTTAATATCTAAACTTTATTATCTTTTGAAATTGACACTTGAATAATTTTAGATATGTACTTTAATAACTCTTGACTTTAACTAGGTTATTGTCATGCTTAATACATAACTTCTTGGTAATTGTTATTTTATATCTTTAATATTCCAGGAACAAACTGGACCTTCAAGCTGAGGGGAGAAAATCATAGATAGCATAATGATCAATGATACCTATGGTCAAATCTGGATATCAAAGCATAAATGACCACATTTCTTGACTGTGGATCGTTTTCACTATGGAACAAACACCATGCCATCCAAAGCATTTTGGATGACCGAAACACAATCTAGTGCTTGAAATATGCCAAGCTAGCTCCTACTCTTAACCAAGGTGGACCAGTGCATTAACGTAACATATATAACATTTATCTCTTTAAATAAATGGTGATGCAGTGACAAAGAGAGAGAGAGAGAGAGAGACTAGATCGAATAACAATTAAGAAAACATCATTATTTATTCATGCACACATATAATATAACATAACAAAATGAAAATGTGCATAAAAATGTAAATGATTAATCAGAATAAATTTTATCATATTCCTTTGTTAAAGTTCATTTCATTTAGGAAAATAAAGTGTCTATAGACAATTATTATTGGAATTACGTTTACTTAGGTTTTTTAATATTAGATGACACAGTTTATTTTGTTTTTGTTTGCATTAATGTTACTTTCCAACTAGCTGAGTTTTTCTCCATCAATGATTTCAGGGCTTATTTTCCTTTCTGGCACTCAACAATGAGAGAAAAAGAGTTTGCCATGGCAGTTATTTCACAATTTATACATTGGTTTCAGGCAATGGCAATTGATTTTGGTAGAGGACTTTGGGTATGAAGCCCTGTCGAACCCCTCTAAAATGATATAGCAACACATGTGGCTAGTTCTTCAGCTTCTACAATAATATTTTCCACAGCAATAATGACTGGCTCTATTTTGTCATTAAATTTCTGAATCTCGTAAGCAATGAATAACTTAATACATCAATAACAGCATGAAGAGTGGAATAACCTACAGACTCAAGAGCAGAATATAATAGATATGTCATACTTTGATACCTACTCTCCCATTGTTATTTTTATCATAATTTTAGTTTTAATATATGTTATATCTATTTTTTCTAATTAAATTTTACATCTTTCTTTAATTTAATTGATTTCTACATGTTTCTTTAATCTAATCTTCTTCTAGATTAATCTACTATTTCTCACTTTTATCCCAGAGAAAAAGCTTACATAGTTTTTAATTATTACCATTTCAATATTATTATCAATCAGGAAATTTTTTTACTGGCATTCAAAAGTTTATTTCCATTAATTAGTCAATCTTTTTTCTATTTTAGAATTTTTCCTACGATGTTTTTTGAACACTGTATTTTTTTAACTTATTTTTAATATATAAAATGAAAGTAAGTTTTTAAACCTCTATTTTAAATTCTTTTTCTTGCCCACTGTTAATAAATAGATTTATTCTATTTTTAAATCACAATATAATGCAATCTTTTACCTTTACAAAACTATATTTTAAAACTACTTCTGAAATAATTATTTTTTTCAAATAAATTTGATCACATATTTTATAAATTATAAAATATGTAATACAGATATATGGAAGTTTTATAACATATAACTTGTGGGCATTACAATATTCCACAAACTTGTAGTTGTATACTATTAATAGCTCAATAATTTGTCTTCTTATATGGTTTATGTGAACATTATATGATACCTTCCTGTTTTTGTCATCCAGGATTAAAATCACTTTATCTCATTCCTTTGCAGTTTCATAAGGTAGTTCATATAAAGCATTAAATTTTTAAAGACATGTTGCTCAGGATGAAAATCTTTACAAACACTATCATCAACCTTAAAGGAATTAGCAGTTTGATTTTGTTTATGCTTCCTTGTTTTTTTTGAATACACATTATCTGATATGCTTGATCCTATCCATATTAATATTTTATGGTATTAACTCCAAAGGTGTTTTTATCAAATTTGGAGATGCTTTCCCAAAATGAAGATGGATAAGATCAAAATCTTGTGTATTCATCTCAGGTTCAATTAATATAATTTACTATGGTTGGATTTGCTTAATGCATTTATGATGATTCTTCTGAACATAACCTCTCAATAGTCTTCCAAGCTCCCTATAATTCTTTACCATATGTTAGTTGCAGATTTTGAATGAAAATTAGTATATCTTTGAAATTATTTTTTTAATAACCAGCACTGCCATTTTGTAGGCAGAGAAGATGTTCCATTTTATGCCAGAATATATTTAATTTTTTAGATATAGGATTGTGTTGTTTTTTCAGTACAGGGATGCATTTCTAGTATTATCTTGGATAATAAAATTTGTGGCCAAATATTTTGAAAAGACATCATAAGTAACTAATAAGTATTTTTTCTGTCAAAATTCTGGCAATGGACCATAATAATCAATAGCTAAAATTACATTACACCTCTTTGGCAAGATGGAACATAACAATACTGCATACAATCCATTATCCTAGTTTGGAGACAGATTTCTTAACTATTCTGTACATATATTATTATATCATATAGAATTTTGGCCAATAGAACAGTTTACATAATAAATATTCTATTTTACAAAGGCCAAAATGTCCTTATAACTAAAGTACATACTTGATTAAATTTTTCCTAAGAATGTAACGGATTACCGACCTTCAATCTGAGTTCTTTTACTTTGTATTTCAAACATTTATATCTGGTAGTATTTATGCCTGACATTCTATTTTTCATCAGTACCAATCATTTTTGATCTGTTCTGTTTTGCAAATAATGAATTCTTTCTTTAAGTTTATCGTCATTTTTGTATCTGAGCAAGATTTTGAAACTGTCTTCCATGGACTCATCAATTTCCAAATTAAGAAGTCGAATATCAGCCTTTCATGCTAATTGTGCAAACACTGTGCGAGTGTTAATAATAAATGAATACTTTCTCACCAATACAAGATATAGTATTTATGCAGGAATAAAAGGAATCCTCTTATCCCTACAACTCAAATATTTATATATGAGCAAATCTGAAGTACTTTCAAAGAAATCATGATGATAGAACAGTCACTTTAAATTACTCTATATGATGTCTGAATGAATGATGTCGAAGAAATTGTCTAAAATTTACTAAACGTCATTCCAACTGAAACTTAATCATATATAAATAAGCATTTATTTTATATAGTGTCTGTATACAATTGTATTTACATTCGAATATCAGCCTTTCAAGCTAATTGTATACAGACACTATATAAAATAAATGCTTATTTATATATGATTAAGTTTCAGTTGGAATGATGTTTAGTAAATTCTAGACAATTTCATCGACGTCATTCATTCAGACATCGTATAATGTAATTTAAAGTGACTGTTCTATCATCATGTTTTCTTTGCCAGTACTTCAGATTTGCTCATATATAAATATTATGAGTTGTAGGGATAAGAGGATTTCTTTTATTAGTGCATAAATATCTTGTATTGGTTAGAACATATTCATTTATTATTAATACTCGCAAAGCATTTGCACAATTAGCTTGAAAGGCTGATATTCAAATGTAAATACAATTGTATACAGACACTATATAAAATAAATGCTTATTTATAACTTAAGAAGTCATATAAATGCACATCAGCACTTACATTTTGTTGTTCTAAATTAAATTGGATTTCAACTGAAAATGCCATCTACAATGTTTTTTTACATCCTTGCAATAGTGAATGAAACACTGATAATACTGAAAGTAGAGGTTCCATTAAATCAATCAATTATTAGTTAGGTAATTGTGGTTCAAGAAATCAAAACTCTTATGGTTTGTAATCATTGTAATTTGTAATCACAAAAGGAAATGTTTCAATTTTTTAAAGGTCCATATTGCTGCTTAAGCCTTCTTTTCTGTGATTGTATAAATTAGCTCCTGACCTTTTAATAATTTATTCAGAACATATAGAAATTCTTGTTGTTTATTCTAATGTATATAAAAAGAACTGATTACATCCCATAGCTACTACTACTGGTTTGGATATAAATTATTTCACTGAAATCAGAATATGCCAATACCATTGTATCAATAAATTTAAACCTCATCATGTTTGGATCTCCGATTCAACATATACTTTTTCAATAATTGCAGAAAAGATTCCATATGCAAATCGAAATTGGGATAAGATTTGTGATAAAAATAAGCCAAAATATATAATTGTACAAAGGATTAAAGAATTTTCTTCTAGAAACAATTATTTTAAATTAACAAAGTTATTTAAAATTGCAAAATATTATATTTCAATGGACTTATAAAGAAAGGATGCATGATTAGTTTTATAGATTATTTTCCAAACATATAATTAATTGAATATCTATAGATGTTTTAGAGATTACAAAACAATGGTAAATTTAATTATTAATATTATTCAAATTTTATCTAATTACTAAAATAAAAATATTTTTTTTGTATTCCATATTTCAAAAATAAAGGTTTGCAATATTCAGCCACATGGTAAAAAGTTTTGATTAATACTTAATTGTCATAAGGAATGAGAGTAAGAGAAGGTATTTTGAATTAAACTTTTTTTGATAATTTAATAAGAGGAAATACCATTAAATTTAAATTGAGCTGATAAAATGTTTTATAAGCTGAAACATTTTTTACGAGCTAAATTCAAATGTCTTTTGTTTTCAAATCTTATTAAAACCTATGGAAATATATAATCATGATTCCTCTCAACATTTTTTTTCAAGAAGCTCTTCAATAATCCTTCCATTAAAATCTACACTCAATGGAAACTGGTGAAAAGTGAAACTAACGTGTACTTCTCTTTTATCTTTGCCATGAGAGTGGAAATTTGACTTTTGATGTAACTGGTGAATCATTACCCAAGTAAAGTATGTTGTTAACTATGCTTGCATGTTCACATTCCTAACATAATAGATGTATATGGTGAACCTGCTGACAAACCATAGATTATTTCAAATAATTAAAAAAAATATCTCAACTAATACAATTAAGTCACACATATTTTCTCTGATAATCTGAATAACCAGATTGCTTTCTGAATATATTGACTGAGAAAACAATAAGAAAGGGCAATCAAAGTATGAAATTGTTGAAAGAAATTTGTTCAACATGGATAGCTTCACATTGTTAAATCGTATAATGTTCTTCATACATAACTATGTTCTAAACCCTTAATGAAGATAGTGACTGAACTGTTGAACTCTTGTCTTGAGATAGTGATATGCTTAAATCACAGACCTCTTAAGCTACCTTATAAATGTTTGTATTTATTAATAATGTGGATGAATACAATTTTTAGGGTGGACCTTAATTAGTCAGGCATTAATAAAATATTTTATTATTCCATGGGTATTTATATAGATAATTAGTCATTAATGCATGGAGTAAAGTAATATGGGCCACTTGTGCAATCTTATAAAATATCTAATTATGATTCATTTTAGTACCGTTGTAATTTCTAGATTTTAATAATTAGTTAAGTTTTTGTTGCTACATTATATACAAACCATCAAACATCACATGATCACCATCTCTATACTAGCACATAATTTGTTGTAAACAAAGGCAAAACTCCCCATACAGTAGTGCCACCCTGTGCCAAACAGAGTAATCAATGGATGCCAGAAGGCTTGTGCATAAAATCCCTATCTAGTGCCTACTCATCCAATATCCCAAACTAGTTTCTGGCTTGTGGCCATCATCAGTGAGGAGCCTTGGATCTGAGAGCACTGCACCTAGATCTTAGGATCTAATGCAACCCTCCAGCAGCCACATTTTAACTCTACTTTACTACAAAACTATGAGAATGAAATTGAAAACATTGTTAATATCTTCATTCTAAGCTCAATAGCTTATATAGTCTAATGGGTCTGAATCAATTCAGCACCCATACATTTTGGTGTCTTTGGCTCTTAAACAACCATAGCCACCACTATCCTATTAGGCAGGATTGGTGTTAAAACATCAAACATCACATGATCACCATCTCTATACTAGCACATAATTTGTTGTATGAGTAGTTTTGCCTTTGTTTACAACAAATTATGTGCTAGTATAGAGATGGTGATCATGTAATGTTTGATGGTTTAACACCAATCCTGCCTAATAGGATAGTGGTGGCTATGGTTGCTTAAGAGCCAAAGATGGTTTAACACCAATCCTGCCTAATAGGAGTTCAGACCCATATGACTATATAAGCTATTGAGCTTAGATTGAGGATATTAACAATGTTTTCAATTTCACTCTCATAATTTTGTAGTAAAGTAAAGTTAAAAGGTGGCTGCTTGAGGGTTGCATTAGATCCTAAGATCTAGGTGCATTGCTCTCAGATCCAAGGCTCCTCACTGATGATGGCAACAAGCCAGAAACTAGTCTGGGGATATTGGATGAGTAGGCACTAGATAGGGATTTTATGCACAAGCCTTCTGGCATCCATTGATTACTTTGTTTGGCACAGGGTGGCACTACTGTATGGGAAGTTTTGCCTTTGTTTACAACAAATTATGTGCTAGTATAGAGATGGTGATCATGTGATGTTTGATGGTTTAACACCAATCCTGCCTAATAGGATAGTGGTGGCTATGGTTGTTTAAGAGCCAAAGACACCAAAATGTATGAGTGCTGAATTGAGTTCAGACCCATATGACTATATAAGCTATTGAGCTTAGATTGAAGATATTAACAATGTTTTCAATTTCATTCTCATAGTTTAGTAGTAAAGTAGAGTTAAAAGGTGGCTGCTGGAGGTTTGCATTAGATCCTAAGATCTAGGTGCACTGCTGTCAGATCCAAGGCTCCTCAATGATGATGGACACAAGCCAGAAACTAGTCTGGGGATATTGGATGAGTAGGCACTAGATAGTGATTTTATGCACAAGCCTTCTGGCATCCATTGATTACTCTTTTTGGCACAGGGTGGCACTACTGTATGGGGAGTTTTGCCTTTGTTTGCATTATATATACCGATACGGACATATCTCTCTTTTATATTGTAATGATCTCATTACATTTGCATAACAATTTAATTGATTAAAATATCATAAATTTAAAGTATATGATAATATAAAAATCATTGATTATTTTAAGAAAAAAAATATTGTATTTATTAACTGGAAATAAGTTAAACAATTGTTAGGCAATGTAGTTTCTAGGATACATTTTAAGTTCATGAAAATACATTGCTGTTTTATAATTTGTAAAATAAAACATTAAAGGCTATGTTCATTTTTTACCTTTTTATTATAATATTTGAATACTGGTATAATTTGTAATTGCAACTAAAAAGAATAATAATTATTTAATTAATGACAATTGTTTGAAATATAAGGAAAATATATATTTTATCTGATTTCATGTTATAATAAGGTATTTATTTATATAGCTCTATGTTAATAAATTGTAATTGTAAATTAGTGATCAGGTTAATGCTCATGCTCTTTACATATTTTAAAGTATAAGTAAATGAATTCTCTCATTCTCAAACACAAGATAAAATCTTTATGAAAAGATAAAATGAATCCATCTATCTTTTAGCTAGATAATAAAAATTGGAAATAATTATATTTTAATCTTCAAAAATGATTTTAATTTTTTGATTTGTCTTGTATTATTTGTTTTGCATATATTAAATAAATTATGTTTTACTAATGTAAGGAAAAACAAAAGGAAAATATTTTTTTTTTGATTAATTAAACAAAGTTTTGATTGGATAGAGGAATATAGTAATGTATTTCATTAAAAATATTTTAATAATTTTAAGATTGGGTTAACATGGCAACAATAATTCATTTTTTTAAAGAAGTAATTTGTTATACATTATTAATTAAAAAAAATTAAACATTTTAAAGTAATATACTTTCTGGGATATATTTTGTATCATGAAAATATATTGCTGTTTTATAACTTATGGAATAAAACATTAAAAGGTATATTTAAATTTTAACTTTTTTTGTAATATTTGATTACAAGTATAATTTATAAATGTAACTAAAAAGTATGTTACAATCATTTAATTAATTTATATTATTTAAAATATAAAAAATAAACTACTTTATCTAATCTCCTATCATGGATAAAATAGCTAGGAAATAGAACTGAATTTTAATGTACAACCTAAAATGTTTTTTTAAAATTTTAATTTAACTTGTTTTAGATGTTTTTCTTATATTAAATATATAAGTTGTTACCAATGTAATGAAAGAAAAAAAAGAATTTTTTTCTTTGATTAATCAATCTAAGTTTTGAATGGATAGAGGGGTAATCTATTCTTGTTATGGGTGATATAACATGTTATTAAAGCCACACTTTATCTCACTCTGTCTTTGATTTCATGTAAAGTAGCTAGCTCTCTTTGGTTTTCTGGTAAATCCACTTTGGTTTTTTGATAAAGCAGATCTTTTGATATTTCCTGGAAAAAGTAATCCATGTTGTTTCCTGTTTTAGCAGCTTACTTGTTGTTTTCTGCCTAAAATAACACTTGTTGTTTCCTGTTTAAACAACTCACTTGTTGATTTGTGGTTAAAGCAATACATGCTGTATTCTATTAAAACATCTTAATTTAGTTTCCTAGTAAAGAAGTGTCAGCTAACAGTAATTGTAGAATGACAAAAGATATGAAGAAAATATGACTAAAAATAATGCAGTACAAACCTCAAAGTGTATGCCCAATCTTTAACCTCAATCATGCATCCTGTGGAAAAAGTACCTGATATCTGATGCAGTTTCTTGTCAAAAATTACGTGTTACCTATCTGTGGGAAGAGAAGTGATGGTACTGTTTCTGCAAAAGATCATCCACTATTGCCTGACCTGGAGTGAGATGGTGCTCAAATTATAAGCCTTATTTTTTATGTCTTTCAAAAAAATAGTTCCTTCTATTTACCATGAAGCTATTAAAAATGTAATGAATACTATCACATTATCCTAAATATAGTGCCACAAATAAAGACAGACCTAATGTAAGTAAATAATGATTTGGGTAACCATTAATTTATAAAGCAGTACAATTTTATAATTATTATAAATATAATTTTTCATTGTATTTATTTGCTAACAATTTATATTTGATTTTTTAAAATGTGTTTGACTAAATAAATTTATTTTTTCTTTGCTTATTGTTAAAATCCATACTTTATATTTATTTCTTTTGAATTCGTGCTTTACCCAATGATAAATTTTAAGAAGTATGGAAGTAAGCAACAGTGCCATGGTGTATAATTCTAAATTTACTCTTTAGTCAGTTATCATTTTTTCATTAGAAACAGTGTTTAGGTATAATTTATATTCCTATAAAGATTTATCAAAGGAATGATGACGATAGTGTTAGGTTGTTCCATTAAATGTAGCAAGTGGAATAGTTATGAATAAATAAATTATAGTTAAGTGGCAACAAGCACCTAGTTAAAATAAGTATAAATGATCCTCTTCCTACATCTGGTATATAAAGTAATTGAAATACAAATTCATCCGTATCCATACTGTAAGATTCTTCCATTCCATTATTAATGGACGCCCAACTATGATGGTCGAATCGATTTGATATGTGCAAAGACCTAGTAAGATTTTTGGATTTTCCCTAAAAAAATCCTGAGAATTTTTAAAAAGTATTTTATAGATTTTATAATACGTTTATATCATATAAACTAAGATGTAGTGATGGATAAGTAATATAAATTTAAGTTATTGAAAGATTTAAGTTCGTTATAAAAAAAAATCATAGAATAAAAAAAAAAATGTGATTGAAATTGTGGATATGTTTGCTTTAATGAAGGAAAAATAAAATTTTCACAGACGGATAGATAAAAATATTAATACTAAATCAAAGTATGCCATTTTTTTAATTTTAATTTTTATTTTTATGTATTTGTTTCTGAAAGTGATAGAAATTAAAAAAAAAAAAGAACTATTTATATTTTTAT